>JAGDQP010047750.1:0-14941 GCA_022664845.1 Lepisma saccharinum
TCAATGCTGGAAGTGGGAATAACCTTTTTGATAGTTCTAAGTAGTTTATATCTCGATAATTATTATCGCAATTTCTCATTTGTCCTTAGGTTACTCCTTGGGCGCTGGGGCAATGTAGACTATTAGGCTTTTTTGTTTTCTACTTTTTATGCTCAAAAGATTTGTCTCAATGTCGAAGTTTATGTTCGTCCTTTCATAACATTATCAAAGTCTTCTATCTATCTTTATTTAAAATATTCTCAGCACAAATTCAAAATTTCATTCTCTTTTATAGAAATTTCACATTTTTTTCTTTTTTTTATCTCTTTATATGTACTTTAGGCGCTGTATTAGATTTCATTATATTATAGATACTCTAGTTCGTTAGTGTGTACTCACTGAACTTTGATATCTGCTGGTCACTGCCACAGAACTGCCGACCACAGTGGTCATGTTGTCTGAGTCGTCATACCTGCGTCTCCAAACTTCCTGGTTTGACTCGGTCGGGGTATGGATGTTTATGGCTTTTAGACATTTAACAACCAATGGACTTGAGACGGTCCGAAGTCATTAGTTACTAAAATCGCCCCTAAATACAAATGTTTACCAATGATTATCTGCCATTGATTATCCATAGGATTTTATTTCTTAAAGAACTGTAAATGTTTCTACCCATTTAATTTATCTAAGTTTTCTATACTTCAGCTACTTGTCGGATCTATGTAAACAAAATATGTTTATCAAATTCTATGTTTTAAAACCCTAAAATATTCCTTTCCATATCCACAGGATATCTTTCCATCCTTTCAAATTTCGAAAAAAAATCACATTGTAAGAAGGATACTATTAGGAAAATACATGTAAATGATTTTTAGAAAGACGTAATTAAATTTTCTAATGGAATAAATGTGGAAATACGGTACTAAGAAAAACCATCAACTGAGACATAAAACTATCTTCCTAGTATTTCCATTAATAAAAAATGTTTCTCCTCCTCCTTCTAATAATCTTCTCCTAACAGAACATTAATCGGATTATTCCCTCTAATCTTACTTCACTTTTCTTTAACACATCTTGAAACTCAAAATATCGGCTACAACAAATTATCATAATCAATTGTCCCCATTACCTGTATTTTGGATGCAGACACTTTAATACACTTACGTCATATTTTTAAGAATCCTATATACATTTTTTAAAAGAAAACATGTTATAAAGTAAATACTTTATTTATTTGGTATTTACCGGTAAGTACCAATTAGTATTCGGTTAGTCTTCAGCGCATCATGACTTTCATTAAATAGTTTTATTTAGTTATAGTAGTTATTTATACAACTTATTGTTAACAAATACACTTATAATTTAAATGTTAATTTCTTTTGGGTTATAGGAAGTGTAAGATGTGTCTGTAGGATAACTACACAGTTTATGATTGAAAAATGTTTCTAAATTTTGCTGCAATAACTTATAAGTTCTATCTGATGAAAGAATTATCAAAATTTTCTTTCAAAATAATACAAATTATTGACGTGCTGAGAACAGTTATAAAGCAAACCTACAGCACTATATCAGTGAAAATTTAAAAGTAAACATTTATCAGTAAACACTATTCAAGCATGAAAATATATTACAGAGTAAGTGCAAATACGGAAGAAATACATTGACGTGCATATAAAATAGTTTGTGAGAGTACAATATAAAATTATGTGCAATAATACAAGGGTACTAATGCAGTCACTGTTTAAAGGTATGACCCTTTTTTAATCATATATATTAAGAACCCCTTGTTATGTGGAAGTAACAGATACAAATAACATAACATAGAAAAGCGTAAATTAATAAGAAAATAATAATGATAATAAATAAAAAATAAAATACGTTGTCTTGTTAAAATAGTAGATATTTATATGTTTAAATTTCATTATAGTAACGAGTATCGTACAACGTTATAATTACTTTTAAAAGACATAAAAATAAAACAAAAGAATCAAACTGTTATTTCCTCAATATCTTTTGAATTAAAATCATATTTCAAGTCGTTAAAATGTGATGTTATTCTGTTTAAAATGACATGATCCTTGTCGACTGTTGTTATGAGATTACTACTTCTAGTGCTGTACAAGGACAATTTGAATGCAATGTTTTTAAATACATATTCACAATTGTATTTATTTGATATTATATTCGCCAAGAGCATGTTCGTTTTCATTCCTTCGTTTACTTAAAATCAAAAGATTCCCGCATTATACCAATAGTCATAGGTATATGCATAGTATGGTAAACCCAGTTTGATACGTAGTATCCGGACGAAACATTTTTGAGCTGACTGCACATTGTTACACAAGGTTCTTGTTATACTACTCCAGGCAAGTTTTGGTCTAATTAACATTTTATAAATATGATCATAAGAACTACCTTTCTTTAAAATACACCTTTGCCTGAAAAGGAACTCTACAAGTTTTCTAGCACCCTGTACAGCATTACATATGTGCTCTTCGAATCTTAGGTTTCTATCATAGATCACCCCCAGATCTCTTATCGTATCAACTTTATGAACAAGAGAATTTAAAATGGTATAATTGCTTACGTAATATTGTATCGTGTTTGTATACGTCATAACTTTGGTTTTCTTACTATTAACCTCCATTAGATTAGTTCTGCAACAATATGTGATATTGTCAAGGTCTTTTTGCAGTAAGTCATTATCTTTAAAATTATTTACAACACTGTACAATTTTAAATCGTCTGTGTACAGTAATACATTTGAGTACATAATACTAGTTTGGATAACATTTATAAATATGGAAAATAGCAAAGGTCGTAGTGGTGAGCTTTGTCGTATACCATTCTCCATAGTGGCAACAGTCGACTAAGCTGAACCAACTTTAATTTGGTAGCTTCTTGATGACAGATAATTTTAAACCACTTGATGTTCAAGGATGAGAGATCTATATTTGATAATTTTGATAATAACAGAGCATAGTTGACTGGATGAAATGCCTTGTATATATGTATATAAATAACAACAACTTGATCCTTTTACACACATGAAATTTGATGTGTCGGTAATATGACAAAGATTTGTTACAATAGATTTCCCTTTCATGAAACCATATTGAGATTCATGTAAAACTTGTTTTAGGTTAAAATTTAGATGCTTAAAAATAATTGTCTCAAATTGTCTATTACCATTGTTGTGAATTGGTACATTAAAAGCTTGTTTCCAGATAGAAAGGATATAAACCATTACATAAGGAAAATTATATAAAGATAATTACATAAGGATATCAATCATTAGAAAAGTCCGAACCAGATGCGGAGCTAATTCAGTAGCACAAGCTTTAAAAATATAATTTGGTATGGAATCTGGATCTGATGTTGACACTGGCTTAAGTTTACTTATAACATCTATTACATCAGATTCAGAAATTCGAGGGATTCCGATAACATTAGTATTTTCTTCAGCAGTATTACATGGTGCGATTGCATCTGTCCCTATCTTAAAGTTTATCGAAAAAATCTTTAAACACTTCAGCTATGTCAATTGCATTAGTATATACATTTCATTTGGTATATTTTTAACAAAGAATCTCTTGTACTGATACCAAAAATAGGAATTATTACCGTAAATACTACTTTCTAAAGCAGACGCGTAAGCATTACGAGCTTCATTGTACTTACTCTTAACCAACTTTCGTATTTCTGCATATTTTTAGTACCATTTCTTGTTATTACTGAGTTTTTATTTCACAAAATATTTTGTTTTCTTATTAATGATCATTTTTAATTAATTGCTCATTCATGGATCTTTAAATTACTTTTTACTTTTGAACTTTTTCTTTGATATATTCTTATCACAAGGAGCATAAAGATTATAATAAAAGTCATCTGTACAGCTCAACACATGAAGGCTTTTATTATTCTTTTTATTCAAATTACTACCCTTGATCTGCCTCCTCATAGAATAGCGAGAAATTAGCATTACGGAAATCGTAACTATCATTATGTGTTACTGAAGAGACCGAGTCAGAAAAATTAACACTGGCCTGCAATTGAAAATTAAAATGGGGATGGGGTGATCTACTTTTGTCAGTGGGTGGACGTAAAATAAAATATAAAACTATCCATGATATTTGTCATCAGCAGGTCAAATGTGTAGGTTGGGTCAACAGGGTTATAAGCTTCGTTAAGCTGTGTTAACTCAAGTACAGAGCAAAGCTCTAATATGGCATCAGCCTTCATTCTCGTATCGTGATGTTTTGCGCTTTTTGTTCCAGTGTTCCAGTCAATACCACCAGCGTTGAAGTAACCGATAAGAAGTAATTTGTATTTCTTAGATAACAAATTGGCATAGTCAGTGACAGAACGATTTAAATTCAGTGACTGATAGGTTTGGGGGAAAGTAATAAAGACCTATTAGTACAGGGGTGGTACCTTTAATGTGTACTTTTAATACTATTATATCTAAGTTTGGAAAGGGGATTTGTACAGACTCAATATTATATTCGCTCTTAATTAATTAGACCCAAGGAAGATATTTAACAAAGAAGGATAAATCCCATCCATCTCTCGATAAAGATATGTCCATTAGATACGACTTTGATACTGAATGAGGTGCTATCCCCGCAGCAACCAAATTGATTCACGACAACTTCATCACGAACTACGGGACTGGATTTTTTCATTGAATGCTCAGTGTACAAGTTATGACGTCGTAGATAATTATAAGACTTGAGTGTCAAGAAACTACAAAACCGTATTTTTTTTCAAACTACTTCAAACTCCGTGTAAACATGACTAACATAACAAACAGCATGTCGGGTCTTGTAATGTAGTTATCGACAAGGCAAGATAGAGTGTTGCGGAAGGACTAACTTTCTTGGTGAGTGGCATTGAGTGTTGCTCTGTGGGTCCACACTATGGCCCTGATCCTTAGAAACTTGATTAGGGCGAAAATGGTAACTTGAAAATATGAATACGTCACGAAATCGTTCCTTAATTTTCATGATGATGTTAAAGTCTAGTGTAATTAATAATGATATCCTACCAATTTCCCACTGATAAATAATTCATAGTTTCATTGTGAATTAAAAATTTATCGTGTTATATTTTTAATTCACATTTTGGGAATTGTACAAGCGTCTATTAAATAAGTCTGTGGAATCGTGTTCTTCGACGATCACTCTTCTGAGGAAAAGAATGGAAAAAGTAGCTTCCATATTGCAGTTACTCCTTGACAATACTTACTAAGTCCTCATGGTTTAGAGATTACAGTTTTCTCAGTCCCATCGGGTGAATGCCTTTTTTGTACCTTCAATAGATGCCTTAACCACTAACTCAGCCTATCCTTCCCTATGGCTATGGTAAAGTATAAGATTAGACGGTATAGACTTTCATAAAAGGCCAGAAATAGAAGGTTTCAATATCTCTTTTACGACGTGATACTCTGTAACTTCATTCATTATAGTCGGCATGTGCCGCCTCCCACGTGTTGATTAGAGAAAAGAAATAAACTGTCTTTGCCACTAAATCATTGGATATAAGTCAATAGTTCTTATTTTTGAATCCAAGGAAATATTATTTTGTCTGTTAACTGTTTCAGCGAAAGGTATAAGATGGTGTATCACGCTTCTCTTTTTTCTAATGTATAGAAGTGATTTTAGGTTATATTTTAGTAACTTCCCTTAACTTCCAGAAATTACCCATCTTAGACACTTTAATATCTCTTATTCTGTTAACTAAACATCCCTAATATAATGTGATACATAAAATTAAATTTTCTGAGCGCTCAAATAAATGTTACATTTGGCATGTTTTGTTTCAGTTGCAGGAGTTGGAACCGCAGGAGACGACAATGGGAAGATCACTGAATATAAACTGACACGACGAGACTACCATGCCGATGGATGAGGTAAGATTATTTTCAGAGTTACATATTGACGTTTGCTTTTCATAAGAGCTTTCATGACTTTAGAGGATGCTGTGTTTGCCGAATTAATTAGGTATTTCCTTGTAGAATGAAAGTCACATACATATCAGACGGAGAATGAAATTGTTTATGAATTATCCATTATATTACACTCACTCAAATTATCCATTAAAACCAAAAGTATAAAGTTAGATCCAGTCACAATATTAAAAATTAAGAAACCTACAGGATTTTTCTTTTCTTTATTTAAAAATAATTTTAATTCAAATCATTGCGTTTTCTTGCGCATGATGAACCAAAATTGTAAGATATTCTATACTTAAATACGGTGTCGTCCCCTAATCGAGATAATTATTTTTATTTGAAGTAAAAATCATCATCTCCATTTGAGAGCTATACCGTCTCTAAGTATAGAATATTTTATACTTTTAATTGTGTACAAAATTAGATCATCGTCTACATATCTCATGTTTATTGTTGTTTAAACTTTTTCTGACGTTTCAAGCATCATTTTCTGCGTATTCTTCTTCTTCACCGTCAAAAAGTAGAAAACAGATAATAATGTTATTAACTTCACAAATTGCTTTTACACAACACAAAATCTATGATCTGTAGATTTCTTTTCCATTTGGGAAAATTTTTAATCGTAGTGGTTAAAATGACAATTTACAAAAATAGTGGAAATCGAAATTGTAAAACTGCGTAAAGTTAGAAATAATTGTGACTGTAATAAGATACCATATAGCACAGATAAAAGTAGAAAAATGTACAGCTTCATAATTTTAAATAATCGAGAAGTATGAGTAGAATGTTATACAGGACCAAGAACATCATAAGTGACAGATGTTCTTTTTGTGTAATTGTGTAAGCGCTTTCTTTCCCCAATCCCTTTCCGCCGGAAGCAAGAAGCGAATCATACAGTAGCTTTACGAACGCACTGTGTAAGGGAAATAAAAGAGTAAGAAAACCAAATACGAAGTTCCTAGAAGTATGGAACTGTAAGAGAAGTGAAATAGTGTGCTGGGTGGAAATTAAGCATATGTGCAAGCTCTATAGATTAGTTCTACAACAAGCAATAATAAAGATGGCAAATATAAAAAGGGAGAAAGAACCTTGAACCTGTATCTGTTACTCCAATCAGATCTGTACTTTTAATTCTGCTAACCATTTTAACAGGCAAATATTATTACTTTATAGCTTTCTTTCAGTCTTTGTACATATTATGCTTTTGTTACTATAAATGTCTCGCTGGTATAAGGTGACTTTGTTTATATATGAACAACAAATAGTGTGGGGTAAGTCAACAATGGTTCTGATAGAATCAAAAGTTTTTCAATACTCATAAACTTCATTTATCATATTAACGACTACCAATCATAGTTCTTGTAGACAGTGACCATTCCTTTCACTGTCTTTTCGGGAACAAAAAAAAAGTGTACAAAAGATGGTAAAACAGTGTTACTTACATGTCAGAATGTAAAGACGGACGTAGGTAACTTGGTCCTCTCGGTCCATCTCCTCCCGTAATATGTGAACACGCCTTCGGCGAAACATTGTCACATTTCTGTTGTGTTTGGGAAATTCATGCACGCCTGTCTTTATATTCTGACCTGTAAGTACCTTTTTATCTGTCTTATTTTAGCATTGTAACTGGTGGCACAAATGTTGTGCTTATACATATTTTTACAAGTAGGAAGTAATTTTTAAATATCTTTCTTATTTAGATGATCCTTGATTTATTTAATTATATTTCTCGTTAGAATGGATCTTCTTTAGTAAATCAGGGTTCCCTACAAGTTGTTCACTAATAGTTACATACCACATATGAAAGTTTGCTTTTACTTTTCCAGCATTACCTGAATGAACGTAATTTTCAAACTTGACCTTTACTCCGCCAATATGTAGTTCACGAGAGAAAATAATCTATCCCGAGTTATATTACTGCCATTTAACAACAATAGTTACAAACTTATTTTCAAGTGTTTTGTGGGGAATATCTTTGAGATTTGACATCAGGTAGTTGTAAGGTACGTGTTTTTCTCCGTGAAACCGGGTTTTGCTGGTAAAGTATTTCTTGGTGGTTGTGGCATTATTATTGTTATTTTACATTTTCTGAAAATCGGGGACAAAATCAGGTAATAAACAACCGGGAACTCTCCCCGAAATTCGAGGACCTTATTTTTCTATGCTATAGTAACTCTATCTAAACCATACATGAATATTTAATTATGATTACTAATAGGAATCATTGTCCAATATTCAGTTCATTCTTTTTAACTTAACACTTTTCTCCAAATAATGAATACGTAGTTTAACTGTTATATCAATTCCACTTCTTCGTAAAATCTATTTCAATTTAATTATATTTTTATTTCTTGATGAACCTTCAATATACAAATGGACATAAGTATGGCAATTCTTTCATTAATTTGCAACCATGCTGCAGCCGACTCTTGGTTATAATTGTGTATACTGAACTACAGAAAACGTAACTGGATGCTTAGAATCTCTTTTGAATACAAGTCTCCAGATCACACTCGTATATTTTGACTGTCTGTCAGTGTTGCAAGCAAAACAGCTGACTATTTTCTTTATTTGGACTGCATATTATGACTTAACGTAATCTCATCAAAACGTTTAGCGATGAAAACGATGGACAAGTATAGTTTTTAGGAAAGAGATCAAAAAAGTAGTTGCCAGGACCTTTATTCAAGAAATCGTGTCGGAGTTTAATTTCTGACATTAAGTAGATGCTGAAGAACTGCTGTTTTAACCTTGCAGAACTTTGATGAGTCATGTTTCATTTTGTCATTCCAAAATTCGGAATTTTGGCATTTCTTAATTCTGAAAACTTAAATTGGCATTTCGATTTCGGAAAGTTTCGGAATTCCGAACTTCCCTAGTACATACATTAGTAACAATATCTGTACTGTGAAATTGAGAAACCCAATTTGCCCATTGAAACAAAATTTTCAAAGGAAGAAAACCTGTTCATTCAGGTACAGGGAAACATTTTGGAAAAGATATATTAATCATAGTTACTGTGCTGTAGTAAAAGTTTTCGAGTAAAATTTATTTGTTATTTATATTACTCCCACGTTCGAAGGGGGATAATATTCACACAAACTTCAATATTATGTAAGCTTATGTGAATTCATGCACAAGTGAGGTTACTATACTAAATGATGATAAAATCAGGGAAAAGTAATTTTGTGTAAGGTTTCTGAAATTCTCCATTAATATGATTGGCCAGGTTCCAGAAAAGAGTTAAGTTAAACGACTTCTACAAGTTACACACGAAATAACTAATTAGCTCCTCCACCTTGTACCTGTAGCCAGGGTTTCCATAACGAACTTTCATACTTAAAACTTATTTTTATTTTGCATTTCTTGACTGCACTGCTATTGCTATTTATGGTTTATTTATTTTACATTTTATGAATGGTATCTTCTGATAAGAATTTCATTTAGTGAAAGAGGCATGGGGAAAAGTCGCAAAGGCCTCAATGCAGCATATTTCGATATTTGCTTGGTAGAAAACTGAAGAAATATCCTTCTCAAAATGTCCAACCAGGGTTGGTTTCAAAACTTATGGACCTCTCCATAATTGATGGTTTGATAAAACTGCTTTTAACGTCATAAATGTGTTGGTGAACTTCTAAGTGTGAAACATTTATGTTTTTGATAAAGTAGTCTCCGAACCACTCCGTTCAGTGGATCCCCACGTAATTTAAACCCATGACCACATGGACGATAAAAATCAAACTTGCTGCACTACGCTGACCGGTGGATACATTGAAATATAAGAATCAAATGAGAAATCAGGATACCACGCATACGGAATTAGAACACTCAACAATTCCCACAAACATGTGTATAAGTGTTCGGAAAACTAAAACACCATAGGAACCAATTATCTTGAGTTATATGATAGTTTACTAGATATGTTGTGCCTGTAAAATTTTACGGCTCTAATACATGCATTATGTTGTGTCTAACTATTTTAAAATGCACTTTTGTGCTTGCTTAAGTATAAATATTTATATACGATCAATATACTAGCTGATATTCCCGCCCGTTGGTGCGAGGACAAACGAAATAATGGAAATTTGATGTACCAGTAGAATGGAGTGAGAACTCAAAATGTTTTTTGCTAGTTATTCCAATATGGTATGTCAATATATATAGTGGGAGCTTACATAGTTTACAGTTTTCCTATCACAAAGTTCAGAAACTGGGTGAAATTTAGTAGATAGCAGTTTTATACTATTTCAGGATAAACAATATATCTGGTATTTATTATATTAATTAGCGTATGAGGAGAACGGTATTCTCGTGTCGAATGAAGGACCCATGGGCAATATGTTCAGATTGATCCAACGGTAGTAATGTGAGGTTCCATGAGGTATTTGATTGCTATTCCGTGGATTATGATATGTCTGTGTTTATATTGGGAAAACATAGTCCCTGATCATTTTCTGGCTAAGTGGAAGGGCAAATCAATTCTTGCAGAATATGGTTAATTTCGTCCATCTGTGTGGATTTGTATAATGAATAACACATTTAGACACACATTTTGTATATACATACTGACAAAAGTTTAGTTGTATTTAATAGATTCAAAAGTTTTGGAGGTAACAGATATTAATTCCTTTTCTTTCCATTACAGGTCTTCGAGAGTTAACCATAATCGCCGAATAACTGCATTCATTCCCTGTTTTCTGCTTGTCAATAAGACTACTTTCCTGTTATTTGCGTTTTATTTTAGAAGTTAGAAAGGTACAATGTAATATGCAAGAAAGAAGAGGACCCTGCCGACGAAAGAGGATGAAGGTAAATTCATGCTTCTTAACATTATTTCTTTCTATTATTATTAAAAGGTTGTTCCACTTTAACGCACAGTTGCGCCACCAAAATATATCCATCATTGGGTTTGGAAACGCATTGAAATGAATAGATTTTCATTGAAAAGTTTTAAGTGTTTGTTACTGTGGTAAATCATTTTGTCAGCTGCGTTTATGTTTGGTTCTGTCCCAAGTGTTTCCTTGACACCAAATAACCTAACCTTTATCCAATTTTTAATAGTATCTTAAGACTCTTTGTGTTGTATATATCTATGTTATGTAAGGCATATATCAGTAATCCTCTTTAAGGCTAAGTAAATACAACGATATATGTATACAATATGTGAAGTGTAGTGATTACCGACATAATATTTTTTTTCGAAGATATTACATTCTAAACCACGTCAATTTTGAATCGAAATAACGTACACAATTAGTATACTTTCACTCTCGCCGCTTCTAAATGAAAATTCCTACAATTAATCACATCTTCTTTTCTAAAACCAAAAGAAGGTAAATAGTTGGTGATTTACACCTTGATGATACTTAAACCAAAATCGAAGAACATATCATCAACCCCAAAACAGCTAATCCGGTTTGGGGTATATGCAAACATCGAAATAGCTTCAATCATAATATAACTCCATCCCACATTCTCCTCAGGTAAGATTCTGATATGAACATGTTCGTAAAAGCCACAGGTTTTATTATAGTAATAAGAAAACTTCCTTAAAACCGCGGTAATTTTAATAAAATATAGTTTCTTAAAAAAAACATTATTGAATCACAAGTATAGATTCATAAGTAACTATAAACAATATATTAGCACGTAACTTTGCCAAAACTGAGAACACTACTTTCAATTTACCCATCAGCTCTCACTCTCGGGTATATTCAGTTTAACGCGACATCCTCACTTCTTCTCTATATAGTTTTCATTCTATTTCACTTTTCTATTTTACCGTTAACATGCCTAATATTCCTGAAGATTTTCGATCCCTCAACATTCCTGAAGGCTTATTGGCGCTTAAGTCCGAACAGGTCTCTCGATTAGTCGGATCTAATCACTGAACTTCCAGTATTTTTCCACAGCAACTTTGAAAATATTAGTCTCAGCTTAAACGTAAAGCGATTTACAGAATCCAAAGATACATTTATATTATAAACCAGTGCTTTTCAACCTTTTGAAACTCATGGACCGGCAAACTAGAGGAGAAATCTTTTAAAGACCGGTAAGATGCCAGTAGTTTATGTTTATTTAACTTTCAATAGATGATATATTCAGATTCTAGTTGTTTTGGGAAGGAAATATAAACATTAAACTCAATTTTCAACTGCCGAAATCTACAAAATAAGTGTTAAATGATTACTTTTCCGAGGACCTGTATAATAGCTTTGTGGACGGCGGTTGAAAACCACTGTTATAGACTACACAGCATTTCAACGCGTTGCTCTATAACATAGCATTGCACAGCGGACATGGCATTCATTGGGTGATTGATCCATATCTTTTCCGCAAACAACAGTAGCTATAAATTTGAATCATTAACATTATTAAAACTGAGACAACGTCAATGGCATGATTTGGAAAGAATGCAGTGCGTAGAATGGGTTGACTCAAAGAAGGAGATTCGATAGAACAACGACTAGAAATTATATTGGTAGCAATTTTAATTTATGACTCAAGTAACAGTAAAAGTGACCATATCTAGTTGCAAAATAACGAGACTGGCATCCCTGTCCAAATACTTGAATGAGCGCTGTGCTTATTGAACCGAGAAGATCAAACTGTTGTTGAATAGAATTGTATTTATAATCATAACTCATGCTTAGCTTAGACCACTGGTAGCTTAGTGTGAAAACCGGGAAGAAAATCTGTCAAGGCGTAGTTTAAAGGAAACACTGTCACTAAGAAAAATCCTTAAGAAACCCCAGTCTGATTAGAGTAATGTTTAGAATGAAAGTTTTTGTCAACACAAGAAACACTTACGAGATTTTTCTAATGCAAGCCGAATTGAAGTTAATTAAATCGAAATTGCTGTCTCTAATATTTGATGAGCTGGATTAGAAACTAGTAATACTAACTGAAATTTTACACCAGATAAATCTTAGTCAACTTTTCTTTCCCTACTATACAGTCGATCTCAGATATATTGAGAATTCAATTCTTACACTGCATCTGACAGCACTGATTTTCTATTCCACAACGTGTGTGAGCTTTGGCACACAACGGAAACCAGTTCTATCAGTTCAATGCCATGTGATTGATGCTATGTTTTTCAAGTTTGTTCCAATGTTTGCATGACTGCGTCACGATAAGAATACAGAGGAATATCAAACAAAGTTTACGTCGTTAAATTCTGGGTTTAACTGAATCGCTTTGGATTGAAGTTAGCCAACATTGTCAGGCAAAAACAATGTTGTGAAGTGTTGTCTGTTGTAGCAAAGACATACGACTAACTGTCAGGATGAGTGTGATAAAGATGGGAATCTGTAAGGTCTGTAAATTTAATTTTACGGAGCAGCTAAACCTGAAAAAGAAATGACTGCACTCTTCACTAGATAGTATTTGATTCTACTGCTCATTCAACCTCTCTATAGTCCTGATTTCCTGCCATACTACTTTCACATTTTCCCTCAGATTTAACAGAAGCTGTACAATTATCTTTCTATGATAACAAACAATATCGAAAAAGCCAGGACATATACCACAATAGTCTGACAAAAACAACTTCCATCACTGGTATCCAAAATTGAAATCATGCTGGGAATGGTAGATGCGCTGGCAAAGATACTATTTTGAAACAGGTAACCTGAAGTAATATGTTCATACTACGGTTAACGGAGGAACAAAATTCTTGTAACTTCCTAGTTATATTTGTATTTCATGGAGTACGATAGGATGTAAATTTGTTCCTCTTAGAATTCGTAGTAATGGCTTAAACACATTATAAATGTTGCAATTCTAAATCGAATTTTGTTTTCTTTATTTTCAGATCCTTGCAAGCTCGACAGACCGAAGACTTTTTTTTTTACTATTAGTTGTAATTTGTTTGTATGCTGCAAGTAAGAAGAATCCAACATAAAGAGGACACACATTTCCCAAACTACCTGGCAACCCTGCATCAGAGTAAGGGTAGACTTCAACGTCGACAGATTCTTCATTCGGCTCTACTTTCTACTAAGGCCTGTTCTTCTTTGAGGATTGGAAACCGCCACCGTACTTGAGATGTTATTCATCGCTTCGCAGTGAGGGTAAGTGAGATTCAGCTTCTTTAGTAGTTTCAAAAGGGATAAGGAAAAACAGCAAACAGGAAACGCGTATGTTTTTTTTTTTTAAGTTTCGATACCTAAATGTAGAAAAAGATATAAACAAATTGAGGATCGCTAAGCAGAAGGAATATATCTCTAGTGGAAATTGCTCTAAGACTGGAAGCTCTTAGATCTAAGTATGACATGACAAAGTCATACTTACTAAAATATCTTAGTTTATCTAAGTCTGAAACTTAAAAAATTGTTGGCTTAATTTCAGAATGCTTACCTTGAAATACACAGGTTACATGTTCGAAGCTGAGTAGGCTGTTCTGCCTAAAATTTTGCCTAGGTTTAGGTCATTTTCTCCAGACTAATCTTGGAGTTACTTTTCAATTACTCTGCATAGAAAATCAATACTAGTGTCAGGATAAAGATAAAACCGTGTAAAAAGAGAGCCTTAACGAAACTATTGCGTAGATAGTTTCTTTATACCACATATTTAGCATCATCTTGAGTAACGTTCAAAGTCTTGCATAAGTTTATCAGTTTTCTCCATATGTCAATAAACATAACAATTCATTGCTACAGTAAACTATCCTCATATTTACTTACAATAAATTGTAAACTTGAAGTTCGTAACTGTGCAAGCTTTAATTGTGTGAAAATGCGTTTTTACAAGAATAGTAATATACCAGAAATAAACCTTATAACATGCCCTAAAAGTCACAAATAAATAAACTTCAAAGCCCAGGCATGTTGGCGTTCATAGAAAATAGGACCTGCTTTTGGAAATGAAATGTAAAACACTCGATTTATACGTAAGTAATAATGTCACTTTCTTGACTACTGACTTAAGTCCTGAATTCAAGTACCATAGTTCCCCATAATATCAAGTTTCACAAAGTAATTTTTGGCCCTTTTTTCTTCATGTTGC
>JAGDQP010047751.1:0-14941 GCA_022664845.1 Lepisma saccharinum
TAGCCGTAAATGCCCACACTTCTCCGTCTTCGTTCTGAGGAGCCAACGAGGCTGCCGGGTACTACCCTCATCACCCTTGTCAGCAAGCTGGAAATCGAGGCGAAGTCCAATGACTTGGCGTCGAAATCACTTGTACTCCCGACTGATGGATACTTGGGACACCCACTCCCCCGAGTGTTGGCGAGACCAAAGGTCCGAAGAGCTCCCCAATGGCGCACTTCCCAGTCTCAACGAGCTAGACCATCCAAGAATCTGCTGCCAAGAACTAGGCGCTATCCAATGGTTCCGCTCCCTTTCCTCGGGCCCCAGGGGCCAGCGTCAATGAAAATACAGCCTGTCACATCCTTGGTCATTGCGTGGAGGCGCAACTCGCAGCACAAGAGGAAATGAAATAATGAGTCAGCAGTGGATGAGAAATGAGGTGAAAGTGAAACTCCTCTGTGCTGGTCCTCCTTTCAAGCAGCATAGTTGTTCAGCTGCTAGGGCTGATTGCAGCCAGCAAAAGCCGGCTGGACGATGGGATCGCCAATTCCCTACGCCGTATACGAGCAGCGATGGTCTGCTGCTCGGGCTATGTGATGATGCATCACGTTGCGGCCCGTAGGCCTGCGATGAGGTCGCCAATCCCCTACGCTAGTGGGAAGTAAAAATTCTCAATAGAGAAGCACTTTGGCCCTGCTATTGGACTTCCCATAGGCAGCAACGATGGTAGCAGCTGCCAGGGCTGATTGCAGCCAGCAAAACTGACTGGGCGATGGGGGCGCCACTTCCCGACGCCGGGACGAGCAGCGAGGGTCTGCTGCTCGGGCTATGTGATGATGCATGCATCACGTTGCGGCCCGTAGGCCTGCGATGAGGTCGCCAATCCCCTACGCTAGTGGGAAGTAAAAAAATTCTCAATAGAGAAGCACTGTGGCCCTGCTATTGGACTTCCCATAGGCAGCAACGATGTTAGTAGCTGCCAGGGCTGATTGCAGCCAGGAAAACTGACTGGGCGATGGGGGCGCCACTTCCCGACGCCGGGACCGCAGCTCGAGTGTAATATCCGGGTCGTTATATATCGGTTTGTTACGCCACGCTGAATAACACTTAGGACATCCGTGATAAAAACACCTTGCATACTCCCATAGGTGCATACTTGACTATCTACGTACACATGTCCGTCTACTTTGAAAACCCCGTTCAGTACCATTTCTCTACCATTTGCTGCATGCTGGATTATAATACCAAGTCTTTTCTATTCATATATTAACCACTGTATTGCCTCGTCAGATTGATGGTCGGCCCAGTGATACCCATTAATTGGGATAATGCCAATTGTTTTTTCTTTGAGAAAATTACGACTAAACACTAATTTGTGGGTTGACGTTAGCTATTTCTTGAAACTCCAACATAAACTAAACACATGCATTTCTTAGTAGTTCTACATCTAGACGACAGTACCGTATTAGTTTTTCTATGAAGTTAAATGTCTGCTTTCATAAATATCCGTTATAGATGTGCATAAATATTTGCGTTTCTTCTCCTTTATCTACTCATATTCGTAATATTTAAGATCGGGTGCTGGGCCCTCATATTGCTGATTATCTTTAGTGTTAAAATAGTGGGGGAAATACCCCTTGGCGTGTGGAATATCAAACGCCTCCTCTAATTTAGCCAGTGGCATTGGAAAGAAAGTCAGCCTGTCGATAAACTTTAAATATTTACACTCCAAACACAGTATTTTACAACCTCTCATAATTACTTTAGGGTTCCACTGTTTAGTGGTAATCATTGTGCGTTGAATAAAGTGTACATCATATCATGCGTTATGCGCAACACAGAAAATTTTATTAACATCTTTTGGCTTGATGACGCTTAGATAATCTAGAAAATCTACCACACAGTTTTCTCCGTAGAAAATATTCTCTTTTCTAGCACACACACTACATAATGCATTATCCCCACTATTTTCACACTGATAACACACCTACTGTGAAACTGGAATGTGTGATATGTGTTCATTCACACCTTCTCTTACCACCATATCTTGTCTACACTCAATATCGTAAAATAGCATTAACCATTTTTTAATATTAATACTAATATTTGCTTTGGGACGAATATAGTATAAATGGTTGCGAGGCATCATATTCTCTCAGTTTATACACTGTTTCTCACCACAATGGTGGAAGTTCCGATCTGATTTAATGGCATAGACTTTAAGGCGTAATTTGCAGACTTTTAATTTTGAACATAGCCCCGATTGAGTGTGATGTTGCATACACTCGTAACCGTAAAAACATCGGTTACATTCCTTGCAATTTAGAATTTCTGATGTTCTTTCACATGGCGGCCTTTTTTGGCACATTACATAACGCCGTACAGTGTGCTATATGCTTTTCTTTAGTATTATATTTCATGAGGCACACATGACAGAAATATGAGCAGCTAAATGCCGCCGCTAAACTGGTAATCACATTATAGTCATTATTTAAATATAGGAGATTAATTTTCTTAGGGCCGCCTTTGCTTCAAAAAGGGTTTTCTCTCCCGTCAGACTATTATGTACCGTAATTGTGTATTCTCGTAAACACTCTTGAATTTTTTAATTCCGGTATTCCACCGCCGGCTGTTAGAACAACCCCAGCATTATTACATACTGTATTTATTTTTATATTTATAAATTTCATCCTTTGATGGTAATAAGGCTTACTTTCCTTTTTATCGTCTTTATTATCCACCAATTCCTTACCAACTACAAGAGCTTGGTCAAGACAATTACTACCCCTGTTCTTAACACCAACAATTCCGCTACAGCTTTTCATACATTTCACGTCGCTGGTAAAATTCTGTCTTCGTCCCTCCCCCACAGCTAGGGGAACATGATGGAAATCAATCACAAATTTACCTTGCTGCATAAACAAAGCATTAGACTGAACCACCTTTTCTAAAGCCAACAATACGAATTCTTCACTCATATTAGACGCGTCTCTGAACGAGAACCAGAACGAGCTAGCAGGATTATAAATATTTCACAGAGTTAACCCCACTTGATGGTACGGTTCTACATTCTCCATCAGCATATTTAATAAATCCGCTAACCCCTGACGTAACCACGTAATCGGCTTGTCACCCTGTGGGGGTTGGGATAGCTGTGTAGTTATCATTCTACCATTTATACGAATTTTGTATATTATCTTATAACTTTGTTAATAATACTAATATTATTATTATCGGTCATTTTACTGGAACCCTTTTTTCCCTGGAACTCCAACGTTTAACAACAAGCTGGAAATAAATATGAAATTATTAACAGTATGCTACCACCAAATAGATGGGTCGATGTCTATTAACAACAACAACAATATGCTACTATTAAGTAACTATAAATGGGCAGGTCGGCCTTTTCAATAATAGCCTATTAACAGTATGCTACCACCAAATAGATGGGTCGATGCCTATTAACAACAACACTATGCTACTAGTAAGTAACTATAAATAACTGGGACAGTTTTTTTAATAATAGTCTATTCATATTTTCCATACTGCAGAGTTATGCTATTAGCAACTTGTCTTTTATTCTCAGAGATACAGCAGCAAATGTGATACTATTTTGTAGAATCACACGCATGGAACTTCTCCACCCTTAGTTAGCGAATACAATGCCCAGAAGACCTACAGTAGCAAAATATAATCTCCGTATACAGTCGCTTGTAGCAACTTTAGCACAAAGGTCGTATATTAGCAAATACAATCCCATACGCTAATAGCAACTTGATTTTTATGCTTTATTAAATGCAATCTCGGTCTTAGGTTCCCATTTCCTTAAAAAACGGATGTGAAAAAGATAATTTTGGCACTTGTACTTAAAATGCAATGTCTATTAAATTTAGAAGTCAAAATCAACTTACTTTTGTTGTGATTCCCCCAACTTTCTGGGCCCTAACTTCGACACTATTAATTTCGGCACAAGATTCAGATTTCTGCTTTAATAATAGAGAGCTTGAAGAGTGAAACAAACAACGACATTTTAAACACACTTCATGTACCTGCGTGGGGCTTTTAAACAGCTTTTGGCGCTACATTACATTCGTGTGTAGAATAAATTAAAAAGAGATGCATTGATATACCTAGTTCTCAGTGGCGGGTGCAACGTCCTTCTCGAAGAAACTTGAACGTATGTGTTTTCTTTTAAACAGTTGTTTAAACTATTACATTTTTCTTGCCTTGTGTTGTGTGCGGAAGAATAGTACGTGTAGCAATAAGAGGCACGGAATATTAATACTTTATGTTCTTGTTTCTTTGTCTTTTAGAATAGGACATTATTATTATTATTATTATTATTATTATTATTATTATTATTATAGGCAGTTTTTTATTTTGTAATTACTACTCAAACTAATTCACAACAATAGCCATGTAAACATTTTCGTATATTTAGCTATTTCTGTTTTTAAAACCTGCATCATGAAGAGTAAAATATTCAGTCTATTTTCTTTATAGTCTTATTAAACCACCGTGCACGAAAAATTCTAAGCGATAATGTCGCCGCACATGTCGGCAATAATAAGTGTGTGAAGAGAGTCAACACAGAGAGAGTATTATTCTTCAGGAAGCTCGAAGGAACTATACATAACAGACACACACACTTTCACTACCATATTGATGTTTCCAGAAACAGTTGTTGCGAGGTTTTTAACACTAAGTCGAATTTCTCTTTTTGTGGGAATAGGTCAAACAAAACTAGAATAGGGCAATATTTCGTCATTGGCTTTACACTACAAATGGTAATGATTTGCACTAGTTGTTTAGAATTCAATCCCCTAAATAATACATTATTATTATTATTATTATTATTATTATTATTATTATTTAGGCAATATACGCATTATTTTTGCAAATTCTCTTCGTGCTTATTTTTTATTGCAGCCTACATGCAGAAAAACAGGTTAACACGGACATCCAATATGGCCCCTCTGAAGACAAAGTATGGCGAGTAATTGCTAAATATACGAATTTCTAAACAATAGAAATTACACGTATATTTCAATACTAGTAAGCATGAAGAAAATAGTATTTTGTTCTCACTTACCAATATTCACAACTTTTTAATATAGTTTGGTCCACTGAGCACTAACGTTTTACTTCCTACCACCCTGATATCCCAGACTGGACTGAGGAATGAGGTTATTATCCACAAGAGGTGTTATGTTTCTGGAAGCTTCTCGCGAAAGAGAGAGGAAGAGGCTGGTTAACGCTTGCTATGTTCGCTGCCTGTAATCGAGGTTAACTCATAGCATCGTGCACTGTGTGCTGTTTTAATTTCTGCTATGGTGGGCTATTCGTACCCTATCGTGCACTGTGTGGTCTATTATGTGGGCTAGGATAGATATCCTAGAGGACATGTAATCTCTGCTATGTAGTCTCCTATTCCATGTTAATTAGGTTAGGTTAACCACTGCTATGTTCGTAGCCTCTGTAATTTGTGGGTTGAAAAAGGGCATGTATTCGAGATTAGCTCGTAGCATCGCGCACTGTGTGGTATAGAGACTGTTGAAATCTCTTCTGCGGAGTTATTCGTAGCCTCTGTTCACGCACTGGTGTACTGTGTGGTATAGAAACTCTTGTAATCTCTGAGTGTGGGCGGAAATTGATGCTGTGCTGTAATCTCTGCTATGTTATGTTAAATAGGGACTCGTAGTCTTTTATAAGCTTCAATAACACATTATATAGCTCGTAGCCTTTTATAAATTGTAACTAAAGAACTGTGACACAGCGTATCGTACAACGCTGGAATATGAGTTCTTCAGCAAATACGACACGGCGGCTGGAAAATAGACTCCTTGCTATAGGGCATAGGACATGTAATTGCTGCTATGGCGGGTGGTATAGAAACTGTTGTCATCTCTGCTATGTGCCTGTTAATCTCTGCTATGTTCAATAAGCTTCGTACCCTATTGAGCACTTTGTGGTCTCTTATGTGGTATAAAAACTGTTGTAATCGATTCTATGTTATATAGGTGTCGTAGCCTTGGATGGGTTAGGTACACTATAGGTTTCAACAAGACATTATATAGCTCGTAGCCTGTTATAAATCGTAACTAAAAATGCGACACCGCGTATCGTACAGCCCTGGGAAATTGACTACTTGCTATCAGCCAGGTACGGTGCCATTTTCCATAAAGTGAGGTCAAGTGCCCCTATTCTACTAGTAACTTCTTCCGCTAGTAAGCAGCAGCTACCAACGCAATTCCTTAACGGTAATATATATTTTCTGAATTTAACACTGAAAATAACTTTTATTATTTGTTTTCCTCTTGCATTAACTTTAAAATGTAATCGTTCTAGTGAGTAGAGATCACATCTTAAGTGTTAATCGAACAGGCAGTGGTTGGATAGAATTTGTATAAACCTTTTAAACTTCTTAACTTCTCTCAAACAAGGTAATTTTTTTGATACATTGTAGACTCGGTAGCTAGCAGCAGTAAAGATTTTGATTGGTGGTTGAACATGACTCCGCCCCCGCTCGCGATTTACATCCACATATGTAAAATTCGCGACCCGTCCTAAAGCCGTAATTAAATTAATTTTATTTCTATTTGAAAAAGAAAAGGGATCATATGAAATACCATTTTAGAGTAGCTTGTTCCCAAGAATTCAAATGTGTAAACTTTTGTCACTTATGTGTATTTGTTTAAAGGATAGAAATTCGGAATTTTGAAATTTGACGTGATATAACGTATGCTCAATTTGGTGGTCATTGAGGCATACACACACATAGTCAGGCATGTACGATCACATGAACGCTGCTAAGTAACATATCGAGTTTTACGACAGGCAGTATTTATTTAACTTAATTATTAAACAAGAATTAAACGCTTTTTCAGCCCTATTATGTAATTTATTGTGCAAACATATTACGTGTGCTCAAGCACGTACCTTAATTATTTTATGCATACTCTTACATATTTAAAGCCACTCTACAATGCATATCTATTTTTGAGCGTAAATATCTCGTATATGAACGATATACGTACTTTTCACAAAGAAAATGTGAATGAACTCACGTGAGACTTCAAAATTTGCGCCAAACATAATAAATATTACCAATTAGAAATCGGAATACTTTTCACAAGCAATTATGACTAAAAATAACATTTTGTAGCATATACCATTTTAGATAATATGTTCAATATAACAACAAAATAGACATAAATCAACATTTCTGAAAATTCCTATTTAAAATAATCAAAAACGTATTGAGTCTATGGAAGTTATTTTCGCTCACTAAAGGTTAAAACCGAGTACAAAACATATTTCGAAATGGCTTCCAAATTGATCACAAGTAAACAAATAAACGTAGGCGAGAAATAGCTTTACATTTGAATTTCTAGAAGGAACAACCTTCCTAAAATGATATGTCATATAATCTCCTTCCTATTTAAATTTCTCGACCTGAAACCAAGATTGAGGTTCTTACCCCCAGCAGATGCAGCCTTTCATTAATTGTAATTATCCAAATATTGGGTGAGATTGCAGCAGCGGTTTGAACACTGCAAATGACTTCAGGCTTTCGCCTTGTCCTATGCAAATAAACACATACCGACATTTCTAATAATTACTATACAAAAAATTGTCAAAAATATTGGGTCTGCATCTGCCATTCTTGCACATTGCAGGTTAAAACCAAGTGGCAAAAATATTTCCTGTAAATATCGTGACGTGACCCCTTTTTAAGCATTGTTTAATTCACTTTCAATTATTTCTGTATCAGATTTTAATTGAATTGAAACATCACATTTTATTGGATGGAAACAGATTACAAAGTAGTTTACATATTACTTTTCTGTTGTTTTAAAGGAAATATTACCATTATTCTAAGCATAGTGCTGTTGACTCAGTGTTCTTGTGCCTTCCTTCCTCAACTCGTTTGATGAAATATATATACGGAGTGCATGAAAATTGTGGAACCACCAATATAATTTCTACAGATTTTACGGAACATGATTTTAACCATACACAATTAAATGAGAACAAGTACTGCGCATCTGAATCTACATGCTTCGTCAGCCATCATCGATTCAACGTAAAATATTCAAGTCGGAAAGGAAGCAAGTAATTTATAAAATACATCTTGATCTTTTTGCAAAGTTACGGGTGCAGTTATTTTTACCGTATATTTAACCGTTCTCCAATTATTGCGTATATCTTTTACATTAGGGACTTTCCCTATCTATATAATTTCTACGGATGTTACGGAATTTCTTATCTAGATACGTACGAACAAGTGCAGCATAATGAGGGATGCACCATCCTATTGGAAGAACTTCGGAAAATCATGCCTTCATTCTAAAAACGAGTGGGAGGATGAGCTCTTGTACCATTAACAAACATTGGAGCGATTATTCGAATATGTCATATTCCACGCCACAAAACGATTTTTGGTGTGCCTTGCATCCTGCCTTGTTGAAACAAATGTGGGTTGGGGCCGAACCAATACCGGGTATTATTAATCACTAAAGGTAAATTTAAAGCTAAAGTTGTGTTAATTAAAAGGTGATACAGGGATCAGTCGCAAAATTGAAGACATCCTCACTCAATGGATGTGCAGTTTCTTCGGGTGTCATTTGTATTTGTCGAAAACACGAACAACGATGCTTTTCACTGAGACAACGTTATTATTTATGATACATGTCGAGTGCGCTTCGTTGGACATTTAACAAGAGCTACCAAAACCACAGTTGCTACCTTCACATGAGTTGATGTTTCAGCGATCTCTTTTCGGCTTATTTCACACACTTCCTGCTTGTCTAAATTTGTTCATTAGTCCCAGCACTACACTATGAGCAATTGGCCATTTCTTACGGGGCCTGTAATTACCTTATTTGGTAATAAGAGGTATGTTCTTACTTTCGTATCTGGTTATTTCCGCCCATTCTCACAACTACCATCAAATAAAATAACGACATTCATTATAACCAACATGCAGTAGTAGGATCGAAAGGCCGGTTCCCAGTCACCAGAATCAACAGCATTTTAGCATTTACGAGAATCTTAGCGACGTCAAGACCGTCAATGGTTCATGAAGTTTGCCAATGACCATTTACTGAACACAGCTACAAGGTAACCAAAAATGTTTTTGCCGTTCTAGAGCAGTGACAAACAAAGATCAATACAGTGGACGGTACATATCTTTAGGTTTCGAAATAATCTGCGTCACCATCCAACACCGTTTGCCAACGTTTCTGCAGCTGCACAATACCCTGGTAATAAAAATCGGCGCTCTTCGAGGCAAAGAAGTCCAGGAGTGCGTTCCGCAGGTCTCATTCATTGGCGAAGGACCTTCCACGGAGGTGGTCATCAAGGGAATGAAACAGGTGGTAATCTATTGGCACAAGACTTGGTGAATATGGTGCATGGTACAGTGTCTCTCAGAGGTACACAAGTAAGTAAGAAGGTAAGTTCAAGAAAGTAAATTCCATGCCGTTGTGAGAATATTGGAAACTAATCTCCGTATGAAAAATTAAGCTCCTGCCAAACATATCGCATGTTTAGTGCTTAATTTTCAAGTTAATGTGGCAGCAATGAAGAGGAGATATATTGCAAAAAGAATTATCATACGATACAGACGTTTGAATGTGTGATAATAGGACGGGCAAAATAGAAAATCAAAAATGAAATAGATAAGAAAAGGAACAGTGCGAACGTGTGTGCGTAAGCAAGTACTACTAGATCTATTCGAAAAGTAGATCAAAAAGGAAAGACTCTCTAGTGTAGTGGTCTAGATGCTGGCATTCTGCGCTGCAGGTCGCTGAATCGAAACCACTTGTCATCTTGATCTGTTTTTTCAAACTGTATATTATTGAGAACTTTCAATAAATTCGTGTAGACAAAGATGCGCCAGCCGTCACCTGAACTGAAAGGGATCATGAGTAATCGAGTTACGTCAGCTTGTATACGTCATGAACGAGTGAGTCTCACTGCCAGAAATACTCTCCCTATGCTCTTATCAGCAAGCTCAGCGGTTGAACCTTGTAACATGTCTATTTTCCTGTCAAGATCATAGGTGAACTATAATAGTTATAAAGCGTTAATCTCGTTTAGACTTCCTTTCATAATCCGAAAATTACGCTAATATATAAACGTCATGAATTTTGCAAAATAATAAGGAGATCCTTTAAATTTTAAACAAGCATCTTTGGCAGCTATACGACCCACTCCTGCAACATTTACAAATCGGACTGTTTTTATTATTTCAGTGCAATTATTTTCGGATAAAATACTTATCTATGAAATATAATCTACCGTTGTAATTATTATATTTTAGTAATAAATAAATAATGAAAACTGTTTCTAAGCAGTTAAAAACAGATATATCAAATTGTTTTATAAAAAACAATTACTTCTTTTCCAAACACAAGGTAAGAGTTAAAAAAGAATCAAATAATCAAATAAAAGAATCAAAGACAATCATATTATTGCATTAAATGGCATTCTAATGCTTATTAAAATATGTTGTCAAGTGGTGAATTTCATGAAATTTTCAAATTACTTTTAAAACATATAGAACGCATTCTAAAAGTTACTTTATTTCAAAGATACTATGAAGATCTTATTTTGAAATGTTTTCGCGTTCTATTTGATACTTGTGCAGTTCAGCCATAACGTTAATACAAATGTAGCAATCTTTCGAACTTCAAGAGAGATTTCCTGTTAAACAAAGAGCTTTTCGGACCACGTGTGCAGAGTTTCTTAGCAGTAAGGTATCCGAATCTGAAATTCCTACTTCTGGGTAGTGTGCGAATTAGAAGAGGAATGCCCGGGATCCCTCCTGGTAAAAAAGATTCCCACCCTGACAAATTATTTTTCGCCCCTGCCAGGCATAAATCTCTTGCCCCTAGAAGAAGCTTTGATCAAGATTAGATAGAAAATCGGAACATTTTTATTTGGCAGAAGTTTAAACTGTATTCATGGAAATAACAAGGGTATTATGAACTTTTACTAGCAGCTAAGAAGCCATTTCTTTTGTGATGGTTTTGAAGTAGTTTCATGTGAATGATTTAGTATGATTGGTTTGATTGAGAAACCCCCATTTGGAAAATGGGACTGCATATCTTCCCTCCCCTCCTGCATATATATATTCACTTGCGCTCATTGTGTCGAGATTGACAATGTTAATTACAAGAAACAAATGTAAAACTCACAATAATGGAGGCCTTGTTCAGCTACAACCAACAACTGCACTGCCAAAGCCAGCCAATGTTTGCGCAACAGCCGTTCACTTATGGAATAACTTGCTCAGAATGAGGGACTAAATGAACTCAAACACATTGGCCAATGGGGCGCAACTTTCCCCTCCCTTTTCCCCAATAAGTATCTAGTTGAAGAAAGATATAAACCACGGGCTGTGTTTCAGCCCGATAACAATGCATCCTTTATCAAGGACTCAGTCTTTTGCTTGGAACATGAAACGCCTGTCACATTTTCACCGACTGTTGTCGAAAGAAAAAAGGAAGATCGGGAGAAAAATGGTGGGGGGTTGTGACTCATTGTCTTGCTTACAAAAAATATAAACAGTTGAACTTCGATTCTTTCAAGCGTTATCTTACATCGAGCTGCAAAGAGACAGGTTTGCCAAGTCTCAGAAAATTACGTATTTCTCTCGCAGACGGGCCAAAATATATTTACTTGTGGGCCGCATGTGACCCGCGGACCGTATGTTGTGCAGGCCTGTAATAGATATTGCAAGTATAAGTGATCCACAAGGAGAGGGCTGTAGCCTCCGTAGAAATTGTTTCTTCCGTCGTCCATGTTTACGTTTCTAATACCATTAAAACAAATGCGCCCACGTCACATGTGGTACGCGCACCACATGAACCTGTCGTTGTTGGCAAGGAAAAGTACACCGTTCCGAGTCACCAATGCAGACATCTTCTGCTGCAGTGCCTGATTGCACAGGTTCCAATTGTTGCGAGAACATACCTGCAATGATGGTTTATTCCGCTGGTAGCAGCTCGTAGTGCACCACTTGGCGAGTACTCCACCAGATACAGAGCATGATCTTGTGTTGGTGTTGAGGTGATCTTGTGGTGTGAGGCACAGTGTCCCGCGGTGACATCCAAATGTCTGGCATGCTTGGGAGTTTCATGCAGGATCCACGTTTCATCACTGATGAGCACTCGATCGAATATGGGTGTGTTTCGGTGCCGAGAAAGCAAAGACAAACATGCTGTCATTTGTTGGTCCTTGTTGGCAATGTTAAGGTCCCGCGGTGACACTTGCTCATCTTGTACACCTTCCTTATTAAAAGCAGTCGAAGTCTGACTGTTTCAACAAAAATCTGGAAGCGATCGCCCAGCTCACCAGACGTTTGGTTTCTGTTTTGCTCCATGGCCACCTTCAGAGACTGTGGCGCCCATTGCGGAGTTCATCATACAAGGATAAATCTCTCGACCAGAATTTCTGGAAGCAGTGTCTGGCGGTGCATTAACAGCATCATCCAGAAAGTCTTGACATATTCGGCTACTTGATCCAGCTGGAGATAAGTCCAAAGTAAAGTCACAAAGCAGCCAACCCCGAACGAGCGGCATCGACACCTTCACTTGTCTTCGCCACTACCAGGGCTGTAATGTTTAAAACAAAATGAGTTTTAAACAGATGTGATTGTTTTAAACATTTTGAACATTTGTTTGAACTATGTTTTTAAGCCGTGTTTAAAACATGTTTATTTTATTTTCCTTCCTTGAAAGAATTACATTATTTTTAAGAGTACGAAACGGTGTGTTTTACTAGTAAAACGTATGCAACTTGTCCCGTGTGAAAGCTAGTTTCCAAAATAATCAGTATTATGGGGCCGCAATCCTACAGATGGGGGAATAAATGTCTATGGTTTGTTCATTATGGTTTAATCACTAGAAGCACAAAATACTATTAATTCGCTATCAATAACATGAGACAAGAGTTTCATGTTTCAATTCTTACTATTTATTTATTGTGACAAACTGTCAGGAAAACAAGAACTTCATGCCATCGGCATGTATTTGCATCTAAGATTACCGTGCTCTATCTCTTTTTTTATGTTTATGAGAAAAGGGACAGTAGTGAGTAACTGTGCAGATTTGATAATCATTTCTTATTCGGTGCTGGGAGTTCATGTAGGGTGGTAGAATTTATTAGGCAATCTGCTCCTTTGCTGTTCGTTTATAGACTCATTACCAGCGGGTTACACAGGAAGAGAACAGGATTTAATCCAGACACACCTTATTAAAGTTAATCCTTCCGAAAGTAATAAAACCGTAAAAGCCAAATATTGACTGTGGAGATAGGGACAGGTCTTGTTGCCCGAATGAGAGAACATTTCAAAAAGTGTAATTCAAATCCCGGCCAGGATATTGGAGAATTTTCTTCAGTGTTCCCATGCCTGGTGCTCTGGGATATAATCAGCTTCCTATCAAACTGAGTACCACAGTGTCTTTGATATTGCAGAGTACTTGGGAGGTAAAGGCAGCCGAGCGTTGCTCCCCATCCTCTACCTTCACGACCCCCCATGCCCCTTTCACGGCGCTTGCGCATTGCACAGGTTATACCTACGTTTGTGAAGTTTTTTATTTTTTTTTTAACTTTTTTAGTTAGTTTTTCTTTTAATGAAGTGTTTCTTTCACACAGCAACTATTTTATGATTTATGTAATACATGTAATCAGCAATATCTGAATTAAAATCCTCACACATTCATCCCAATTTACTATTGCTTTGTTTTCCTGCAGCCTTACGAGGCAAATGATAGGATTATTTATGCATTCACTGCCACATTGCTATACTTCCTATATCTTTACCCTGACAAACGTAAGGAGTTAACTAAGGACATATGGACCGAAGTTATTTCGTATAGTTTGTAATAGAATACTAATAAACCTAGAGGGAACCGAGGAATTATTTTGAAATATAGAAAGAATTTAAGGTCTTAGATATACTACAACTATGAATTCTTACCGAAATATACTCTCATCCCCTATATACAATACGCCAGTTTCTAATTACGGCAGGGGATGGGGAAGATATCTATTTTTGTTCATAACTACCGTCCGAAAAAATCAATTATCTTTAGCTCAAAATCCTTGGAAATAACCTGCTTCTATTCAAGAGCAGAGATGAATGTTTGAGTTTACTAGTATATTGTATTTCTCTGTAAAAACTCGGTGGCATTGCTCCCTCATGCTCCGGGCTCCAAACCTCGCCCCATACTGTGAAAAAATGGGGAAGTGTAACACAAGCAGTGTAACAGATAGAGACAGTGTAGCAAGAAATATGTTATGTTAAATGCATATTTAAAAATAGCTATATAAATGCTTAATTAATACTCTTGTATACAAGCAACTACATAAGTTTGTACAACAGGGCTCTGAGAAGTATTTACTTCCAAGCATATCATAACGTAGACAGGTCCCGCGATTCCCCCCGTGCTTTTTGAAAGCATAGGAGTAGCTATCGGCAGTAACAGCATGGGGGTCATTTAAAAAATTGAATTTTAAAATAACGTGTCAACGCTGACAACTGGGTGCTTGAGTACAAGAAACAACCACAACATGTTTCGATTGTGTCCAATACGTATACTCATAGCTTGGTGCGTATACGTAAAACTGAATAGAAGTACTACATATTTAATATTAAAAATTAATTGCTAACACTGTCAACTGTATATCCAATATTTGCGGAAATTACAGTAGAACCTAGATATACTGTTACTATGTACCAAACTGACGAAATTCGCCGGGATTTGAACCTGGAATCTTAATCTCTACTTTACACCCAATTGTAATCACCGATTTTATGTGCGATCATCATCAGTTGAGACAAATACACAGATATCTTGATTACACTACAAATACACGCAGTTTTTATCACCATTGACATTTGGGGTGAGAATATTGGCGTTTAGGTTTCGAATGTTTATATGAATTA
>JAGDQP010047752.1:0-14940 GCA_022664845.1 Lepisma saccharinum
ATTATATATATATATATATATATATATATATATATGTGTGTGTGTGTGTGTGCGTGTGTGTGTGTGTATGTATGTATGTTTTGCCTGTTGAAATCCTTGCGTTATTTTATCCCCCCTGGCTAAAAAGTTTAGTTCGCACACTGCCGAAACAATCTCCAAAACTTTTATATAATTATTGAAAGACAACAGAAAATAGTTGGCCATTGATAACTGACTACTTAAATGACTTATAGTCATATTTTAAAACTACAAAGAAAATTTATCAGAATGAAATAATAGTCACGAGACATCTTCTGGTATGAAACAACATGAACAAAAGCATTAAATTAATATTATCGACATTCATGAAAATAAAGCTTATAGTCTTGATCGAGACGAGAGTCTCGACAGGTAAGTATTGGTCTCGTCTCGAGGGATAAGTCTCAGTGTTGGTCTCGTCTCGAGTAAGTCTCGAAGCATATAATCTTGATCTCGTCTCGATTCCTGATCCTTAGTCTCGTTCTCGGTATTGGTCTCGAATTCTAGACGAGACCGAGACGAGACCAAGACCAGTCTCGGTACCATGCCTAATTACTACTCGAGTCGGCTAAGATTTCGAATCTATTTGAGATTTTGAGTTGGTAGTCTGCCTTTACGCTTGGTCCAGGGTTGGAATTTTATTTTACGTATTATAAATGTGGTCCATTGACAAGGGATTAACCCAAATATTTTTTAAAGTTCGACTCTGAACGGAAAAAATTGGAACAATCTGCGTCCCAACGAACATTGAATCGGGCCGAAATCAGAACAGTCTTGAAAGGATCGGGGCGGAAAACCTTGGGACAACGATCAGCGACACATAGAAAATAGTTTCTACACAAATTTTGTTGATGCTTAAAAGATTAAAACTTCTGAGATATCGATTCTCAAATCTTGAGTGTTTGGCATGTTCCCGGTCTTCCCTATACACGGTATATTTTGATCAATTTTATTGACAGTTTTCTTAACCGGTAGGGATCCGTTGGGAACACTGAAAGAAATGTGAAACTGCACGTGTTGCGAAGTTCAACTTTCCTTTGTGTAAGCAGTTTCATTTGATTAATGGAAAGAAAGCCTTGTGATTTCTCTTTTTTATTTCTACAAGCGTCAACATAGCAACCATTGACAATGCATTTTCTGTCTGTATGTTGTTCTTTTAGTGAGCAGAAAGAATGTGCCTGATAAGCAGAGTGTAACAAACCTTGAATACATTGTTTTCTTCTTTTTTAATTTCTCGTTAAAGAAATAATGTTTTAGATTTTGCTATTGACAAACACCATTCTAATTATTAGCTCCAAAGAAGAAGCAAGGTTTGGAGGGAAAAAAAAAAGAATGTCGTATTTCTGGACCGAACTTGTTGACTTCGGAGTGCTACAAAGCTTAACACAGCGGAGAAATGTTCTCCAAATCTTTTAACTAACAATATTTTCCAATGTTTCTTTCAGGTGGTCCGTAAAACCTTCCTACAGGACGGAAAATATTCCCGGAGAAGTTTCCTAAGCAGTGGCGGCTCATCAGGTGAAGTTGGTGAAGTTCAGATTCACTTCTTAATTTGATATGCATTAACTAAATGGCAATTAATACGTATTAATTGGACCAGAAAGTCAGTCAATATCATCTAAGATTGGATAGTAGCATTATCAGTAATTCCATAATAAATGTTAACGAATAAAGATAGTAGGAACGTGTTAGTGGATGAATGTTTCGATAGAACTTTACCTATTATCTGTCACGAGCCTCCACTGTTTCAAAGACTAGACTTCACGGTAATATCTTCCGGCCCTACAATTTACCCCTTCCAAGCGGAGACGTTTTCTGACGTTTAATATTCCATGTCTATTGAAGGAAATATTTAAAAATATTTCTAAAAATAGTTACTGAATCATATCTACAAAATATGTTATAAGAAATTTTAACTAACTTGATAGAGACTTTATATTCCTGCTTTGTGCGTCAGTCCATAATTTTCAGGTCGGGAATTGGTAGGGCGACAAAGGTGGTTGCGGGGTCGTTGGATATGTCTCAGCAAGACGAGATCAAAGCCGCCCAAAAAGTCTTGATTAGTGCGATAGTTTAGTGTTCCCAACCTCTTTATTAAAAATTAATTTTCAAATATATTCCTTTACATTATAGGTAACAGCACCAAGCTTGGCATAAACATTATTCGATGCAATTGAAGAACACTGTGCCCCATGAACAATTTTCCGCCTCCACCGTCGGTCCACGAGCGGATATTAGCGGAGGCTGTCAGTCAACCGGCGGACATTGACGGATAGTAGCCGTGTAAGATATTCGCCTTCAGTATCGGCGGACATTGGCGGCAGCCGCAATTGACGAATATCAGCCGTCGATCCACTGACGGATATTGGCGGCAGCCGCAATGACGGATATCTGCCATAGGTCCACTGGTTTACATCAGTGGATAACTACCGTCGTTACAGTGACGCACGAAGGTCGGATATTCACCGTCTTGGATGAATAGTAACCGTGGTTATTGTCGGATATCCGCCGTAGATCCACCGGCGGATAAATGCTGTTTGTTACGCAACCTGCGATTGGCGGATATCCGCCGTCACCAATTCTATTCCTGGGTGGGGGAAATTTTTACCTTTTTTTTAAAAAAAACTACTTTTTTCTGAGTACATGTAAGGAATTGCTCCCCTGTCGATCCTTCTTGCATTTCTTTTCATTTTACAAAATCCTAGAACATGTTAGAAAAGTAAGATTATATATATGCAATTTGAAATTCTACAAATCTACTTATATAGGTTAAAAAAAATCAGATTACATTTGTTTCATTACACGCGATGCCCAAGTTCGAATCTATCCTCATTCAAGTATGAAAATTTCAACTCGAACTGAAAACGAGAGAATAGAACGCTCAGGAGAATAAATATAGGATATAACCAAGAGCATAGGTTTTTATTATAGCTACTATCAAAATATACATATACACAAATAGGCCATTATGCATATCAGCCTATATCGATGTCCTTCTAGATTCCGTTTTTACCCTACCGCGTTCTAATCCAGACTTTCTCCGGATTAAGGCATTTATTCCTGTTTATTTCTCCCCTGTTTTCTGTTCTGTTTGAAGAATAAATAGACTTCAAAAACTTTCATTGCTCCATTTAGAAAGAAATATTTGAAAATGACTTCTGTTTAGGGATACTAGATGTACTCTTTTTCGGGGTCCTAATTTTGTACCTCTCTACTTTTTTCGCTAAATCCTTGAAATGTACTCTTTCTGTTTTTCTCTTTTCTAAAATCACATTACGAAATATATAATTGATTTATTCTTCCCAGATAGCACAGTAAAGTTGCAGCAAGTTTGGCATTGCAAGTCTCCAAATTTGCAGGAACTTTGGCACTACAAGGCTACAAACTTGCTACAATCTTGCAGCAAACTTGATAGTTGACAAATTACAAATATCGTACAAACTTTGCACGCCAAACTTACTACAAACCTTTCAGATCAAACTTGCTACAAACTTAAAAAGACGTTGGTAAACCAACATCAAGCTTGTAGCGGAAAAATATTTCTATCGTCTGCAGTGAGGTTCGAAGCCAGAATCATCAGGTTTGTTTGATGTCCGTCACTCTAACCACAGTTCTCCTCCTGAATGAGGTGGATTTTACTAGTCCTTTGATGTTACGAAGACAATTTGTGAAATAAAGGGATGCAAGCTGGGAAAGCTTATTCATCCTGTGTTAGAGCTATGAAGATGGCTTATTCATTGATTTTTCAGAAGCGAGTCAACTCAGGAGTATCATAATTATGTATATTTTACTGTCAATGGTTAATGCCATTTCCTAAACAAACTTGCTGCCAATTTCCCAGATAGCACGTTAGTTTATACCAAGTAAGGACTAGCTTTGATTTTTTCTTACAGTGACTTTTCCTGTTGGATTAGTAACTAGAACGCCAGGGTTCCACAAAAACTATATATATTTAACAACCACTTTTTTTTGTTCGTACTTATAAATATTTGCTCCCCTTTCCTTCCTTTTGTATTTTTCAACACTACACAATTTTCAAAATCGTACGCATTTCCCGAAAATAAGTTAAAAAGTTCAGATTAGATAATTATTCTTTTGTTTCATTTATTATAGGTACTAGAAAGACCAGAAATGCAATATGTCATCGACCTGAGCAGTAAAGTATACACATTAAATTACGATTTTCCTGAGGAGGCTCGCTCGTGAAAAATCAACGAAGCAGGCTTCATAGTTCCAAAACAGAATAAATAAGGTTTCCCAGTTTAGAATTTCAGCCTATATCAGAGCATTTACTCCAAAATCTACCTTCGCAACATAAATATGACTAGTAAAATAGAAGACAGTCAGAAGTGGCTCTACAAATCATTGGTTATAGTGATGAACAACAAACAAAACGAAAGATTCTAGGTCCAGTCCCAGTGCTTGTCCCAGTCATAGCTGGTATTATTGTTCTAATAGTCATTATAATAACAATTTTATTTATTTATGTGCTATAACAAATATTAAAAAAAAACTAGTCATATAGTGAACAAAGCAAAGACAACAGGGTATCATTTGACACTGTGATGAACAATAAAAGTGAATCCACCAAACGCACGTTGGACATTGAATCTAAGTTCTCAACTTTATTACACATGAAAACTATAATGAAGAGTACAGCACCAACATGTACAATTAGCGGCCTCGTGTATAAATATTAAAGCAGTTCATAGCAACCACTAATTCATACCACCGATTAGAGGATAATGAAACCAAGTAAGGCGGAATCTACCTGTTTTGTGGAATAGTGAAATTAGTAACTTATCATATATAAATATATTTAGTGATTTCTACGAGCTGAGAATACTTTATCCATAGTGAAAAGTGTTTTAAAGCCAGTGTAAAATAGTGTAAAAATAGTGCAATAAACATAGTTTTCTAACTATTTTTTTCCCAGGAAGGGGAATACAATATCTCGTAATTTCACAGACACGCGTATATTACGTAAGTGCACTCACAGTGTTTATGTATGTAAATAGGTAATCAAAACAAACAAATGAGTGACATAAGCAGTGGCAGACGACAGACAACTCCACACAAAAACACCAGATGGAGCTGATATCAAGAGATAGAGGGAGCTGGAATCGATAGGGGAGAAGCATGGAGGAGGAGAACTCCTACATTCACCTATAAAACCCAGCAGCACGGACTACTGGGTATCACTTATTCTTGAGTGGTCAACACCTCTTCCTTCACCTGTCTACAGAGGGATTCGCTTCTGGGACATCCCGATATACAGAGGGCTTCGCTTCTGGTATCATCCTGCACACACAGAGAGCTTCGCTTCTTATGTGTACTCTGCCCAACTACTCTCTCCCATCGTCCACAGAGGGCTTCACTTCTGGGACAACCTCGCTCACACAGGGGGCATCGCTCCTGGTGGTCACTCTAAATAATTCAACCTTATTGCACACAGAGGGCTACGCTTTTGGTTTATCCCAGACACACAGAGGGCTACGCTTTTGGTTTATCCCAGACACACAGAGGGCTTCGCTTCTGGCACGGCACCTCATCCCTGGCCTCTTCTTGGAGAACACCACACAAGGAGAAGACGTCCGCACTAAACATTTCTGTAATCAGTAGTCTACGGGGCGCTAATTTCGTTAACCTATTAGCAGCGTGTTTATTTATCAAATTTATAATAAAATTGGTTAAGGGCTAAAACCGCAAACCCGTGCATTACTTGCTCTACCTATGGTACTCTGAGAGAGGGCCGCAAGAACATTACGATATATTTAACTGGTTTATACACGAAGGTTGATTTTGGTAAACTTTATTTTTTTATATATATGGACCAGTCTAGTAACTTTGTAGTTCGGTCCGTCACGATTCGCCTCTTAGCAATTAAAATCCACACCCATACCCCTGCTGGGACTCGAACCCGGGACCTTCGAGCCTTTGGCCTACCTCCGCAGACCGCACCGCCACCCGACCGGCACACGAAGGTTGAAAAATTATCATTGAGGTCTTATTATGTGATCAATCTTGTAACGTCCTTAACGTTCCATGTAAATTCAGTGTTTTCGCATCCTCTGAATTACGTTATATCAAATCATTCTTTCGGCCATTCATGTAGACGCTATGGACTGAAGAAAATAATTTCCATATTCATTTTATACAATAATAAGAACTTTCAAGCAAATAAGATTAATATAATAATAAATTAAAAACCATCGCTTTAAGCTTGGAAAATTATGAATACTGCGTTTATTTGAAATATACAAGAAAATTAACATTTGTGTGTGTGTATGTAAACATATATCATACGGAAAGCAAGAATTGAACTTTGATATTTGTAAATAAATGTGTGTGTATGTAAAGATTAAAGGTATGTCACGTGACGCTGTGACGTCACTGAATCAGAGGTATATAAGTAGGGTCAGGACGATTTGAAATATGTTCCTCCTGGCCTGCGGGTCAGTTAACATCAAGCTCTCTGCTTGGTGTTCTCTTCTTTGGACAGAAAGTCCACTAATAAATTCTTATTATCTAAAATTTATTTGAATATTCTTTATTAGGTTTATGCTTATAATATTGCTTTATCGCATTCCGCTATATTCATCTTTATTACTAATTCTCTTTTGAAACCTTGTTCTTCAACTGCAGAACGCCTTCAGACAGGCTGGCTGTGGTACCCAGTTACCTTTTCCTTTGGTTGCACGCCTTCAGACAGGCGGGAATTATTACTGCTGGTGGTCAGTGGTTTACAACCTATCTCTAGTTGCAGTATGCCTTCAGGCAGGCGGACCAAGCTATTAACCCATCCCAAGGCAACTTAATGCTTTCAGCCAGGCGGTAGTTGTTTTCTTGCTTCTTCACGCCTTCAGACAGGCGGCCGTATACTACTTTGCCAGGATCTCGAGTGCCTTGAGACAAGCATAAGGGAGCCTTTAACACATCCTAACAACGGTTGCACGCCTTCAGACAGGTGGGCGGTCGTTTTCCTTGATCTTGTACGCCTTCAGACAGGCGTGCAAGAGAACTTATCTATCCTTGGTATATTGCACGCCTTCAGGTAGGCGGGCGTATACTACTAATCCGCTCTTGTGAAGTTTCCTTTCCGTATGCCTTCATGTACTACTAATTAAGATTTGCCTTTCAGCATAGTGTTAGCGTTCGGTGATCCCACACTCCAGAAGCCGTGGTGGAATATTGGCAGAATATACTGAGATGCATCCATTGCAATCTGGAACTGATAATCAGAGCAATGACAGTTTGTAATGTATATTATTGGCAGTCAATCTATGTCTGCTACTGAAAGTAGAAGGAATGTTGATTATGAAATTTGCATATATGAGTATTTAATATTCAGAATGGTATGAGCAAGAGAACTCTAGAAGGAGAATGATATGAATTAATTTCTTTTGTAGGGGAGTGACACAAAGATCTCAGAATGGAAGTAATTTGCTTATGGAAAAAACGAGACAGCCAGAGAACGTACGAATTCCAGAAGAGCAAATTATGTAAACATTTGATTCCAGGGTGGATGAATCGATAACAGGTATATAGTCAGGACAGTGAGAATTATCCAGAGAATCAATAAATCATGAAAGTCAGTACCGAACATTCTACGATAGTTGCTATTGATAAATAGAGTCAGACTGAACAGCACATATGTACAGAAGCAGTTCTTACGGATTTAAAGGATATTGGCATTCAAGTGGACATACCGATCATTCGAGTGCCAGATATTTAGGGTAAGGAGAAAGAAGAATATATACATAAGAAAGAAGAGGAGAACATGATACGTAAGACAGAAGAAGAAATTAGACAAATGAATCTATGTCTAATACTTCTTTTAGTAATACTAGACAAAAGAGAGAAATTTGGGAAGACGGTGCAGAAAATTGCTGATAAATAAATGCAGAAAATTGGCTATGAATCGCTCATGAAATTGCCTAGTTTTGCAGTAAGAAAAGATAGATACATTAGATTAGTTCAAATGGGTAATACCAGGCAATTAATGAGGAAACTGAGAAAGTTAATAGAGAAAAACACGTACCCATGTGGATAAGAGTACAATTTGTAAATGTGATTCAAATACTTAAGTTATTATTTTAATTTAAGATGTTTTAGTAAGAAGGAAGAAGTTGTAAAAGGGATTTCTATACGAGATTATTAATATGAATTTTATGTCTTTGTGCGAGTCTGTAACTGTTTAAGTGAAAATGAATTTGTGTCTTATGTTTGTTACCGGAATCAGCTGAAAATTTAAGGACCAGTTTTTTAAGAGGGTGGCTGCAATTGTGAGATAGTTAATGGACAGCTAATTCAGGGTTTGGATCAATATACTTTAAATTGGCAGTATGGCCACATCATTGATAGTTTTAAGAAAGGCAATGTTTAGCGCAACGACGGTTCTGTCATTGCTTTAACTTACTAACCTTACAGATTAATTTGTAAAAGCTACGACGGACTGCGCACGCAGCCATAAACGGAAACGATCTGTATAATGACTGTAATAGTTGAAATTTAATCCTATGTGATAGTGAGATATCGATTATTTACTGCTATGAAAGGGATTTATAAGGACACTATTCCTTTAAACTTCTAAAGGAGCACTAAAGAAATGAAGAAAAAATACACAAGTTCTTGTAATAAAGCGTTATTGTCAATTTGTACATTCAAGTATGAAACATGGACAATTTTAAGTGTTTTGTTTATCTTGAGTTAATTTACTTACAGTACTTGATGTCTTAGCTAAATTTGATTTGAAGCACTGATTTATACGCAAACATTCTTGTCATTTAAATACTTTGTTTTACGTACCACATCTGCATGTTCAAATGAAATATTATTAGTACTTGCCTTTTAAAAATATTTAAGGTTCAACAATAACAATTGTTCTTAGTTGCGTTTAGAGTACGATTGTGAGAACGCCGTTTTAAGCACGTTGTTGTTTGTTTTATATTTTAGAAAGACGACAAACATGAATCCGATAGACAACATTCTGTCCCAATGGTCACATGGACAAATGATGGATGGAAACAGTATGGTTGCGGTATGGAAGAATCTGTGCTACGCGTATAGTTGTGGTGTTCGTCCTACATTAGATCTTGTAAGTAGAGAATTTACTTTCTATCTTACTTATACATTCTGGGAACGCGTAGAAGAGTGCAATGCATTATGTCAGTCGGTGGGAGATATATTGGCATTATTTAATGCAGCTCCATGGAAATTTGAAGAGTTAATTCAAGCGTTGCAATATCGGTTTCAGGAATTATGGTATCAACGCCAAATTGATTTAGACAGATTACAAACTGTTCCTTTATTTAAATTATTTGGTTTTAAATATGCTCAGCATTTACCAGGTGCGTAAATATGAAACCGGAATTTATGTACAGAAAAGACACAGTGATTGGATTACAATGCTAAGAACTATTTTATTCGAAGTATTGGCCATCGCTAGCGATACATTTCTGCCATCGTTCCGACAATGTGTGGATGCCAGATCAAAAAAATTGAGCCTTTTGTGCTGCAAACCAGTCATCAAGCCATTTTCGTACATTTTCGTAAGATATGAAGCGCTGGTCAGCAAGTGCGTCTCCCATGGATCCAAATAAGTGAAAATCTAAAGGCGACAAGGTTGGTGAGTAAGCCGCATGCGGAAGGATTTCCCAGCCAAACGTCGCAATTGTTTCCTTGACCGGTTTTGTTGTGTGGGAGGGTGCAATATCGTGAAGCACAATCACTTTATGTTGTCTCTGGTCATATTCTGATCGTTTTTCGCGAAAGCTTGATGCAAATCGATCGTTTGTTGTATGTAACGTTGGGTATTAACCGTTTCGTCAGGTTTCAGCAGTACATAATAGATCACTCTCTTTTGATCCCACCAAACACAAAGCATTGTCTTCCGTCCATAGCGATTTGGCTTTGCAGTCGATGTCGCCGGTTCTCCTGGAGTTACTCATGATCTTTTACGCTTAGGATTTTCGAAATAGTTCTACTTTTCGTCACCAGTCACAATTCCATGGAGAAATGATTTCCTTTTGTACCTGGCGAGCAGAATTTCGCAAGTGGTTTCTCGGTTTTCCTGTCATTCAGTCTACGCATGTGGAACCAACTTTCCCACCTTCTGAATCTTGCCCATGGCTTTTAAACGTATGGAAATTGCTTCTCGTGTCACATTTAATTATCCGCCAGTTGTTGTTGCGTCTGAGCTTCATCCTTATCCAACAAAGCTTGCAACTTGCTGTCTGCAAACTTTTTCGATGGTCTTCCACGTTCCTCGTTTCTCACGTCAAAATCGCCACTTTTAAATTTTGTAAACCACGCATAGCATTCATGTAGAATTATATAACAGGATTCGGAAAATTATTTTAATTAGTATCTACTGCCAGTTCAGATTTGAGATCACCAGTTTTATAAACAAATTAGAATTAATAATAAATACATACTCGAACCAAAATCTAATCATAACAATGGATTCAAATGTGAAGTCACCATTATGGTTCAGTAACATTAGAAATGACAGAGGCAGGAAGAGAGGAGAGCAGATGGAAGATTTAATTTTTGCAAATTATTTAGTAATAATAAATAAGGATGGACAGCCTCCTACTTACAGTAATCGCGCGGGTGCAACATCAAACATTGACTTACACTAACTATACAAAACTTAGGAGATAGAATTCAAAATTGGCAAGTTCTGGATGGTCTCACTAGTAGTGATCACAATGTACTTAATTTGAAATTGGAACAACGAATATAATAGCGCAGGGCACTGCTCATGATGAGGACTCTATCAAATACAACATAAATAGAATGAACTTGGACATATTTCAGTCATTTAGTACTGCCTGAGATAGAAGATGGCGCTAACGTGGATTTTATAGCCATGAAGATTGAAGAAACGGTAAAGCAAGCAATGGGGACCACTGGTCCACCACAGGGGAAGACCAAAAACATACCACAGCCCCTTTCTGGTGCGCCGAGCTGGAAAGACAGAGGAGGATCGTCAGGGCTAAACGTAAAAGTTATCAGCAAACTCTGGACCTGGGGCTTAAAAAACTGGAACAATATCGAATAGCTAAACAGGAGTACAAAGAAAAATTAAACATTAGGAAGAAGGAGTCGTGGGATAAATTTGTGGATACTAGTTTTACTTTAGATCCTTAGGAATCTCCAAACAAAATACTTATGGAGAAAACATCACCAACGACATTGGCAACCTTAAAAAAATCAGATGGCACATATACTACGATGTGGAAGGAGTCGGCGGACTTACTGACGAATGAACTAATATCAAAAGATTCGGAAGAGAACGAAACAAAAGAGCAACAAAGAACCAGAATAGAAATGGAGAATATACTAGAACTCGTTGGAAGAAGGGATGATGGAATACAAGAACTTCCTGTAAAATATCAAGAAACCGAATTAGCTATTAAAACTCTAAAAATTAAAAAGCTCCTGGCATTAAATCCGAGATCTTTAAAAGGACTAAGGACTTTTGGATGTCGTACCTGGCAAGACTCTTCACTGAATGCTTGAAACAAGGCAGATTTCCTACTAAATGGAAGGAGGCTAACTTAATAATTTTCTTAAAGAGCCAAGATAAAACAAAATACAACCCTAGATCATATAGACCTATCTGCCTCATAAACGTAATTGGCAAGACTTTTGAGAACGTTATAATAAATAGACTTCAAGCAACAAGAATCGGCTTGGAAGAGGATCAAATTCAATTTGGATTTAGAAGGGGAAAATCAACGCAGGACGCGTTAAATAAATTCTGTATGGGAGTAAGGGAGGCAGAAGCAAAGTATGTGATCGTAGTTTTTGTAGATATTAAGGGATCCTTCGACAACCTGTGGTGGACAGCTCTTTTTGTAAATCTGAATAAGAACGAAATCGCACATTACCTGATAGGGTGCTCGAGGACTACTGCAGAAATAGATTAGCCAATCTGTGTCTCCCTGGAGATAAGCTGAGCAGAAGACCGAATAAGGGGTGTTAACAGGGGTTATTTTGCGGTCCTATTTTTTGGGATGTCTGCATTAACCCCTGCGTGAAAATGATCAATGAAATGGAGGAGATAGCATCGATAATAGCCTATGCCGACGACATTGCCATGTTGGCGGAGGCGAACTCTAGATTGGAAATAGAAACCAAGGCAAAAAGAATTCTGGCGGACATTAGTATGTGGTGTGAGAACAACAAACTGACTGTATCAGCGGAAAAGACGCAGTATATGATCTTTAACGGGAAGTCAGAAAGAAACCCAACAATTAAGTACACTAATCAAAATGTAAAGGGAGCTAAAACCTTTAGGTATTTAGGTGTGATTCTAGATAAAATGTTAAACTTCAAGATGGAACATATTGAAGCAACAAAAAGTAAAATACTCAATATTGGGAATAAATTTATAACAATTGCAAATACTAAATTTGGACTACCTCTAAAATATATTAAAATATACTAAATATATCACAATCAGATCATTAATTCAATAGGCACCTATGGAGCAAGCGTATAGGTACACAGATTGACAGAATATAAAAAAACTCGCAGAAAAGATCGACAGTGCACAGAGATCAGTACTAAGAATGTCTGGCGCGTATAGTACAACACTAGGTGTGGCACTGAATATAATTTTGGGTATAGCACCTCTGCAACTGGAGATCATAAAGTCGGCAACTCAATACTGGATAAAGAAATAAAAATTAATTAGGGCAACAGAAACTTTGGGATTTCTGGAAAATAGAAAAGAGAATATAGAAAAAGCTATTATAACTAAATGGCAAAATTTGTGGGAAACCAGTAGTAAATCAAGAAGACTTTTTGGAATAATTAATAATGTTAACAATAGACTAAATGGGAACAACGGAATCCGGGCAGGGGTGCGGTGCACTTTTTAAGTGGTCATGAGCCTTATAGAGCAAAGTTATTTGAACTTGTAATGACGGAAACTCCATTATGCGAGTGTGGCGCGATCTCCACACCGGCGCATGTGGTCCTTTAGTGTCCGAGAAGTGGAAAACATATAGATGGAACGGTAGATCGGCAGATCAATGACCTAAGACAGGAACTGCAAAATTTAACAGTGAAAAACATGATAGAGAATGAGAACTTAAGAAATTCCCTAGATCAGCTCGCGACCAGGATCTCGCATATAGAAAAAATGAAATTCTTAAACCGGAACTGAAAGAATTTATTAGGAAAAACACTTATAAAGTAAGCAAACTCAAGTAAATGTAAATAGACTTTATGTACCGTACTTCTGCGGGGTGTCGTGTAATTGTCGTGTCGTGCTCGTAGGTGCTCGGTCGGTATGAATGCGTGCGTGAATGAACGAAACAGTTAAGGAGGTAGATGAACTTGTGGGAGTATGCGAACTTTGCAAACGAATAGACATTTATATTTTAAGAAATTTTATATCCAATTACCACATTCAAGATTGTAATTCATTAATTTTATAATACTATCATATGAAAGAAAAATACTCTGAGATAGAATCAGGTATGGAGCGGAAGAACACAAGAAAGAGAGATAAACATTTTGCACGTTAAAAAATGGAATTGCATTCGCCGATGAAGAGCTCTCCAAAGCGAATCAGGAAAACGTCAAATTTTCGAAAATGCTTTTATAGATCAGCGATTTTGTGTTTCCGGAAGCGACTCGATTTTATTCATTCCCGTGTTTGTGGTTGATTATTGGCAAATTCATGTATTCACACTATTGCCACAAAACTTAACAGGCGTGAACATTTTTTAAAAAATATTTATGGCCATTAGGGATAGTGTTGGGGAAAGGATGTTAGAAAGTAGTTGGGGAGGACCTAGTTAGTGGGTACCATCCCGGCATTTGCCTGATGTGACTGAGGAAAATACCTGAAAATTCTCAGTCAGGATGGGCGGTCACTGGGATGATTCCCATGACCTTCCGATTTGTAAGTAACCGTTCTACTAACTGAGTTATAACCTCTCGGTGCAAGTGTGGCAAAGCATGCGAACAAAACAAGTGGAGTGAAGTTTGATATTTTGTAATCCCGTAACAGGGCAATAAAGTAGGGCCTGCGGTTACAATATTTTCAGCCATAATGTGCCAAACATAATGTATCTGTAGGTTACAAGCAGGGAAGAGACATGGAAAAATGTTCCTGTGATAATGATACTGCATAAAGTTAACAAATTTATTTTCATTGAATTGAGTTGATTTTTCTTTAAGGTCTTTAGGCAATTATGTCTCAGACCGTACGGATGATGGAATGAAGAAAGGGGAAGAAACGGGAGCACTCCGAGAAAACCCACGCACACAGTGTTTGTCCACTACAAAGCCCACCTGGCATGAGCAGGGATCGATCCGAGGACACCTAGCACCAGAGGTAAGCGCTCTACCAACATTTTTTTTAAAAAAATAGCTTATTTAACTTCCTGTTACACACTACATTTTATTTATACAATTTGGACCTTTAATTTGCTTTTATCTTACTTATCCGAACTACGGACAACACATTTAAAATCACATCCCTGCCCGAAGCGGGATTCGAACTCGCGATCCTTTAGTCGCCAGACCAGCGCATTAGCCAGCTCGTTCGATTAATTGACCGTAGATTTACAAATAAATATTTACAACAACTAGTGAACAATGTTCTGGTGTTAATTTTAGTGCTTGTTAAGCTACTCTTATCGCAAAAGGTACGAGTTGGCATATGTGATACGCGGTATCTGGTTCTTTCGGCGCTCCCGCAGCAAATTTTCGTCTGAGATTTAGCATTTCAACACGAAACTTTTCAAAACAGTGCGAATTGCTCGCGCCATGGAGTTCCCTTCGAATTAGTTGCTGTCGCAAGCTTTCTAGCCGTACTCGACTGTCAAATAGAAAATACTGATTCCAAAATAATAAACATAAATAGTTAAATTGTTTAATGGTAAAAAAAAGTACAGA
>JAGDQP010047753.1:0-14939 GCA_022664845.1 Lepisma saccharinum
TCATCCCTTTTACATATGTAGCCTCTCAGGTCTCTCTTCCCCTTTTCCCCTTACAGCGGAAACAGCTTACTTTTGCCTTTCTTTCTCTTCTCATGCCCACACAACCTCAACCTACTTCATTATATGTTATACCTACATCACAACCTCCATTTCGTACTTGGTATTTCACTAGAAGTGATTCTCGCGATATTGGAATAACATGGCGCCTCATCTATGGAAGAGTAGTTCCCCAGCTTTGTTATACAAATGGAACAAATTGCCTACAGCTCAATGTCCTTGGTGTCCGACTGTTCAAGTTGGAAATGTCCCACACATGATTTTTACATGTGATGCAGTAACACCTCTTTGGCGTGTCCTCAACCTTTTCATTATGAAGCTCCTTCATTTCCCCTCCTTGTCTCTTGAACATAAATTTTGCGGCATCCAAGGACGAACATTTGCAGTCCTTTTGTCAAATTATTTATTAATTTTAGCGCGCAGTACTATCTGCAGCCATGCGTCTGTTTGCCTTCGGCAAAATCCTCCTCCTAGACCTTCATATGTTAAAATTTTCAAAGCCCGTCTACGTCATCGCTTGTACATAGAATATCTGTATGCTTTAAAACATGGTAATCTAGAAGATTTTTTATCATATTGGGGCTTTTCAAATGTTTTGTTTACCTTGTTGCCTACTGGCATCCAATTTCATTTTTAAGTTATGTTAGTAGTAGTTAGTAGTTTTTTGTAGACCAAGTCTGATTTTTATTTCTGTTTTGAACATGTTATGTAATACTTTAGTTTCTCGAGCTAGAGTTAGTTTAATCGTCTAGTGCATTGTAATTGAGTGCAGTCCTCACAGATCAATAAAATGAAATCTATCTATCTATCTATCTATCTATCTATCTATCTATCTATCTATCTATCTATCTATCTATCTATCTATCTATCTATCTATCTATCTATCTATCTATCTATCACAACATCCAGAAACTTCCCCTCTATCTTAGGCGTCGTAAATCGTGGTCATCCTCTTTCGACAGCACGCGATGTAAAAGTCCCATGTTCATAAGTACTTTAAAATGTTTTGATATCTTGACATCGTCGGCCTAAGAACCTGACCCGGTTACAAACGACTCGCCTCTACTTAATTGCTGCGTACCAAATTGTAGAAGTAATGCATCTCTGCTAACTCCTGATTTCAGTACATGGTCTTCCCAAAGTTCGATCAACGCTACTACGTTGAGTCAAACAGCCTTAGTGCTGAAGTAAACCACCTGCGGAAGATAAGAAATTCCGGTTAGCATCATGTGTTCCGCAAGCCGTAACTCGTAAGCAAGGGTTTCTGGACCCATCTTCACTTAAACTGTTTTTCTTATCTTCACGGGGGAGTCAAATGAAACTGAGCAGGTCTTTCTCTGGATCGAATGGTTTCGTCTAGTTCCGTGGCAATAGGTGGGCATGCTGCAGTGACTTCTGGACTATCATTCTGCGCATGGTCGCTCAGAAAGATAAAGTGGTTCGGTTTTGGTGTGTGATAAATTCCGGCCCGTATCGCAATGGAGGCTCCAATAGAACACCGTGAAGTAGCGAGATTTTTAACCACTGAAGGTATGCCACGGTCATTCTACGACGTTCTAAAGTTTGCGCCAAGCAATCAAGACCAAGTGTCATGGTGCATTATTTTAGGAAGTAAGCTTATTTCAGGAAAATGCTAGGCGAAATACGATGACATAACGGTGGAAAATCTACACAAATTCAACTCGACAACCCCACAACACACACAGTATAGGCCTGATATTTCGCGTATTATTTTCACGTATTTGGTGCACTCAAGAAGAAGGTGCGTTGATTTGCTTCAGATGGGGAAATACGTTCGGCTGTCACAGACATTCTAAACCAACTGCCAAAGGAATTTTAGGAGTGTGGTATTACCAGACTCGTTATGTAGTGGGACAAGTATGTGTTTTAATGCTGGAGGTGCATATATCTAACATTTATACATTTACAATATACATTTATACCTATGTTTCTCTTTTTGACATGTATATACTTGTGTTTTCATTATACAAATCGGTTTGGCGCATTTTATTTGACTGGTCCTTATACATCTAAGAAACACACGTAAGTAACACATCCCTGAAGTTATGCCTTGTATTTTGAGACACCCAGGGTTGTCATAGGAACTTGCATTCTCAGTCCCGCTTGCTACTTTTGCACATTGTCCGGGGTTCAACTCCGATGGAATCAGGTGAACTCAATGATATTAACTAATATCTACTGTAGCTCCCATCCTCAGAAGCGCGTCTAGGACATTAATAACAATTGAAACAATAAGACGTCCTTTCTGCTCGGTAAAAAGCGCATCGTTGCTCACTTGTGGGGTTGGACTTGTTCCATCGTCTTCCATTAAAGCAACAGTATCTAGGTTCAACGTTTTTCATTAAGAAACTAGAGCATTTTTATCCTTATTTTTTTGTTTCTTTACCGAAGCCCGCCACATTAGAAGTACAACTTGCCTGTCCTTTCCAACCTATCACGACTGCTTTAATTACCAATGAAAAAGCAAACAAGCATGAAGCCATTTTTTCTCTTTCAGGCGCTTCTATGGAGCCCTGTAGAATCCACAATCATGCAAAAAAAACTATTGACAGAAAAAGTGAAAGAGAGCGTTGTGCAAAGTAAATGTTGACATTCTCTACATTTAGAATGACCTGCTTTACGAAGTGTAAGAATGAAGATGAAGACATTGTAGGATAGAAAAAAATGAATATTCACTTTGATCTTCAGTTTCTCTAAAGCAGAAAGCAGCAGAACTAGACCTTAGAATAATTTTCAGTCTCTAGTCACTGAAAGTTGACTTGCTATGAGAGGAATATGATAAAAAAGTTGTCTGGAATATCTCGCCATCTTTTTGCAATTATCTTTTCCTCTCTGTGTTGGCAAGTAAATGCGCTTGCAATCGTCGAGAAATCGTAAACAAGAAAACAACGGAAATTATTTCCTTTTACGATTTATATCAAGGGATCAAAGTATTCTTTACGTTCAAAAGACCACATGGTTTCCAAAGCAACAAATATACAAATGGAAGTTTTTATGCTGCAACAAAAGGTAATTGTAACTCTGTCTCTCTTCTTTGTGTTCTTGGTTATTATTCAAAGGAAGAAATTTTATGCACTGTTAAAATTTTGGAAAAGTTTCTTGATATATCCCGTAATGTTTAAGATAAATTTTTAGATCGGCAGAATCTTCGAATTTTGAATTTAATTTTAAGGCCCTTAGACAACTTTTGCTCAAGCTGGATGGATGAATTGGTGGAATGAAGAAAGTGAGAGGAAACGGGAGAACCTCGATAAAACCCACGCACACGATGTTTGTCCACCACAAAACAAACATGGTATGAGCAGGGATCAAATCGTCGGCCAAAGCACCAGAGGTGAGCACTCTACGATTTAACCACCGTGGTCCCACAGAATCATAAAAAATCACAGAATAATTACTTTTACATTAGTGGAAGGTTTCATTCTTCAGTTACGGTGTGATTTACGCACATGCACCGAAAGATCAAATGCTTTTTTATCGTCAGAACATGTCTAATGCTGATAAAGTGTTTGCTGGTGACATCCAATAGGGATTCCGATCTCTAATTGACAAATAGAAAATTATTTAAAATAGAAGAAGTCGTGGGAGTAACAGGAGTATTTTTTGGAGTTCAGGGAACTCATTTCTGATACTCTATTGTCCTAATGTTTTGATCTAGTTTTCTCTTAAGACTGTAAGCTTAGTCTAGTCTGTAGAATGCTGGGCTTCCAGCTGAACAATCCGTATTCAAATCTTGGTTCTGTCCCTTTTCCTTTTAATTCCGGTATCCCTGAAAACTTAATGATGATGATAGTCAAGTTACGGTAAGTGCTAAGGCTGCTTACAAGGCTGCATACATGTATGAATTATGTCTGATGACAGAAATTGTTGCCATGGCGCATGTTATTAAAGTTATTGAATGTTGAAGAGTTGTGATGTAGCTTTTTACAGGGTAAGGCAAAAGTCCCTTAACACCCCTTGTAAACAGCGTGTGAATGATAAAAAGTTTTTATTATTTGGGGGCCCACCAAACCAGGCCTGCCTCTTTGCATGCGTTGAACAGATTGAGTCGTGCACTTTCTGGGTCGTGCAACACATACATCTTAGTACTTCTCAGCCTGGGGCAGACTTATCCCTAAAGATTGTTGGATTGCCGGAGTTCCGGCATTCCAAGAATCTCCTGTGTTCCACCTGTTCGAGACAACTGGTGTTGCAGGACGGACTTTTGACCAGGCGTCCAGAATGTTCTCCTGGTCTCTGTTCGTGGATTGTTGGAACATTTGCTTGGGAGGGGCCCCTACCTATTATTTGCTTTATATTTTTTTACAATAACATACAATACACATAGGACAATACAGAACGATAGAACACATAGGTTTGAGAATGGCTTCTTCTTCTTATCAGCAACACCCTGTAACGAGACTAATCAGATTAATTGCTGTTTTCGTTGGTGGGTATCTTCTTTCTGCTTTATTGTTGTTGTTGTCCCATCACAGGGGTAGCCATTCGGTCTTCTTCTACTCTCCTGTTCTTTATGATGTCTTTCATCCTGAGGGGGAGAAGAGAAGATGGTACAACTGCTTGCTGGTCAGTTTTGGATGCATGCATGAATTTTTCCTTCTTCTCTTTTTCCTCTAGAAGATGATTATCCACAATCATACAACGCACATTCACTCTCAGGTTTGGTATGCACATCTTCGACCGGTAGTTGCGGTTTCCACAACCTTCGCTCAGTTTGTCTGATTATAATTTGCTTCCACTAGGTTTACTAACACTAATCCCTTTTCCCACCACCACTCACACGCACTTCCATACTTTTGAGCGTTTCTTGCTGGAGTTCCATGCAAGGCACTTCATACTGCTGGAGTTCCAGCAGCGGTACACTAATATGCTAGTATATTGTTAATCTTGTTTTTAATGTTTACACTGTTTTAATATTTTTATTTTAAACTCGATTATCGGTCCGATACTCGACAACCTTGATTGATATTGGGTGATATTGGCCCGATATTATGTTCTGATAGGGTGGAGGCCGGAAAAGGGAAGGGCCTGGAAAAGAAATGTTTACTTGAGTATCTCATATTATGGGGCATAAAGTGGTAGTTTTTTTTCAACTGACTACGAATATGATTTATTTTTGCAGAAAAGGATTTTAGGTATTCCAATTCTAAACAAAAATGAAACTGCTAAAATAAAAACAAAAAATGACGGCCATTTTTCTTTCTAAGTTGTTTTATTTTTGCTATAAATTTGGAATCCCTTAAATCTTTTATTTTCTGAAGAAAGTAATTCATATTCTGTCAGAAATTCACTCATTTGATACCCCACATAACATACTCATAAACTTCATATTTCTAACCTCAAGGTTCTCCATCCCTTTTCCAGCCCTAGAGGTTTCCAATTTTGGGGAGTCGTTATCGCATAGTTATCAGTTCTTTGGCCTCAAAACAAGTAACGCAGTGCCGGGTTTGAAGTTTTAGTGAGTTTCATTTTTTCCTTCAATCTAAGAGCTTTCTTGTTTAACACAGCTAAAAAGTTTCTTTGATCCATTTTCGACAGAAAATGGCCGCCATTTTGATTATAAGCAGTTTCATGTTTGTGAAAACTTTGCTATAAATTTCGAATCCTTAACTTTTCTCAAGAATGTAATTCATATTTATATTCAGTCGAAAAAATACTTTCATTCGATACCCAACACGACCTACTTTATAAATTTTCATTTTCAGCTCCCTGTTTTTGAGTGTTCAAGCTTCCAATTTTGGGGAAGGTTTAACGTATAATTAACATTTCTTTAGGTGAAGACAAAACACAGTACCAGTTTTGAAGTACAAGTAGGTTTCAAACATTTCCTTTTAACTGAAGTACTTATAAAAAATACGCCACTGTACAATTTTTGACCAGAAATGACCGCCATTTTGGTGTAAAGTCAATTTTATTTTTTCGGAACATCGCTACAGATTTTATTTATACCTTAAGGAATAATATAAAATTGGTGTCGAAGGAACATGGGGTGTACGTGGAGGCTCTTACAAAATAATTGTGAAAAATAGGCTTTTGATAAGCTTTCGACCAAAAATGACCGCCATTTTGGTCTAAAAACCATTCTTTTTCGGAACATCGCTACAAATTTTATTTGACCAAAAGGAATTAAAAATGGTCGCGAATGGTCAAGGGGGTGCACGTCGGGGCTCATTAAAGTATATTGCAAAAAAATAGACTTTTGATTAATTTTCTACCAGAAATGGCCGCCATTATGGTCCAAAACCAGTTTTCTTTTTTGGGAACATGGCTATAATTTTTTAGACCATAAGGAATAAGAAAAAAAGTGTCGATGGATCAGGCGGGTGCACGTGGTGGGGGCTCCCCTGTCTATGAACATACTCCCTACCGCAATCACTTCTTTTGTAACAAAAATATGGAGATCTTTGCGGACTAGACTCGTAGTAAACGACGGTACAGTATTCAGGGTAATCAAAATCCGTTTTGGCATCTTTTCGTTAAGAGCTCAAAGATGGTGATGATAACTTAATCCAATTTATGGACAGATTGCTACGAGGAGCAAACGTGAAACTTCAGTTTAAAAAGAGGTTTATAAATTTGAGAAAGAAGTTCTTATCTGTGCACTGTCTGAGAAACCAGTTTCTTAGAAATGGGATAATAACATTCTCCTTTAATTAAAAATGAGAACATGTCAGTTTTGAAATGAGCTTACACGCCTTATTTATAAAGTCGCATTTTCTTATTTTAAATTAAATAATAATGTTGATATCTCATTTCTAAGAAAATTGTTTTTCAGCGTACAGGTAAGAACTTTTTCTCAATTTTAAGATACCGTTTCTTAAAGTGTTCCCGTAGTAAACACACATTACAGAAGAAGGACCGGGAAAGGAAGCACTCAGTGCATCTGAGGAACGTACCATTTGACTTGTCAAATAGTACCATTTGGCATTCTCCCCAACTGACTTGCGGAAATACTCGTAAATTTTTACTCCGGATAATATAAAAAAAGCATGGGATGTTTTCGAGATTTAGAGCATAGCGGGCTTTTCAGCCTGCAGGGTAATTCCGGGATAGATGGCGATTCGGGTGAGATGATCAAAGCTTCTATTTCTCGCAGTAGCAGACAAATATGCATGAAATGCAGGTGTTCAAGAATCTATTACTAGGATCAAAGACTTGCTGCCTACAAAGTATCATTCACATTTGACTGAGAGAAACAAAAGCTTTGGCCATCTCACCTGAATGGTCATTTATCCCGGATTTACCCTATAGTGTTTACCCCGCCCTATTTGTACAGTGGCACAATCATAGGTGGACACCTATTTCGAACCAGTGGTTAGTTTTTCGAAACACCGAACTTCGACAGAGACAATAGAATGTGTGTTCTTAAGAAAAGATACCCAATCTTTGTATTGCATAAATGCAACTTTCATAGTGCGCGACATTCAAGAATTACTGTCTCTGGCGCGGGGTAATGTAGGGAAGTCCGTGCGCTGTTTCCATCAGAAGAAAAGCAAGTTTGCAGTGATATACAGTTTCAGTCGTCCTATAAATAATGTGCTGATAAAGAGTTACGTACGTACTAATAAAATTATCATAGATCTGTATTGTCTTTCACCATGGTGACATGTTACTAAAAGCAACAAGCTATTTGGATTACAATTGAGCAATCTTTCCATTTAACACGAGTAAATAGGTTACAAACTGATAGGGGATAACAAGAAATGCCGTGAGTAGTTTCGAAACCTGTCACCAGGTAGCAGCACACTCATGCGTCGTACTGAGTCAGGGAGCAGCGACACCGATCGTTGACGGCGTGTCAGTGCAGTGTGAAAGTAGCTACCGTGCTGGAAGAATGTACGTACGTTGGAGTAGCAGCGCGTAGTGTTTCGTTTTTGTGGGCGAAAGATCTTCCTGCCAAGGTCACTCATAAAGAAATGCGTACTGTGTATGGTGAGAAGTGTCTGCCGCGTTTGTTTGGTTCACTCAAAGCTCACCTTGGCGGTAAGCTTTTGGCGAATGATACGTTCAAGGGAGATCCGTAAGTATCTGCGGTAGTAATCTAAATACTTTTATGCAACAGGTATTTGGGCGCTCATATATCCCTAGGACGGTGTCTCAATGTTGGTGGTGACGGCGTGGAAAAATGAAACTAGTAGCCACGTAAATATGTGATGCATTTTTATTTCTGTCGCCATTTATAACAAGTTCTAACCTCTTGTTCTTCCTCTTTCCCTCAAACATACCTTCAATTGTATCACGCACTATACAATCTCTGCGCAGCTAATGTCCTAATCAGTTTCTTTTACTCTTCTTTATTCTCTCTAGTATTTTCGCCTCTCGGCTATTTTCTGAAGCATTCTTCATTTCATATCTTCTCTTTCCAGATGACTTTTTATTCTTCCCCATGTCCACATATCGAAAGTTTCCATTTTTTTTCTTTTGTAGTCAATTGCTGCTAGCAAATCTTCTAATTTTGTAAGTGGAGTATGAAAATGTTCCTGACATGTACGGTTAGGCTTGCACGGTAAAGCTACAAATACAAATTTCAATACACTCCGGACCGGGGTTTCGAATCAAACCTGTCAATAGCAAGACAAATAAGCAACTATACTCGATATTTATTATATACACCACACTGTATACATCAAAAGTAGCTGCTGAAATATGCTTTTGTGCATTCTGTAATGATTTGAACCTGTAGCAGGTTCATTCTAATGTGTTGCATAATGTTAACATGTTAATTGTATGAAGTAACTGTCCTATTCTAATTGGGAAGGTACGATAGAACAAAACCAGCTGGACTTTAAATAGAAAATTATACAAAATATGTTTGAAATAATGTGACTACCTTTTTTGAAGTGGGAGTGCAATGAAAAAATGTAAAGCAAAAATGGACAACAACACATTTTACTTCATTTAATAAAACCACATTGTTAACATACACACTCCATGTAATCCTCTGATAGTGAATTCTACCTGTGATTCTATTTCATAGCCACCGCTTGACAACATGTTCAAAATATTTCAGAGAACCAACATTTTCAATGAATAAACGTACAACTAAATTGCCATGCTTTCATCTGGATTTGATCAAAAAGTTCCCTTTTACATGAGCTGTTCATATGTAAAGAGGTTCTTGTAACTAGATTAAAAGTACATCACAGTTTGCTAGGTTGAGTGACTCCTAATTGCTGAGGCAAATTTAAAATTACCGTGATGATTAATTTCCCATTTGCCAATTTTCTCTCCGTTAAAAGCACCTCTTCTGTTTTTAATCTGCGGAGCAGAGAAACTACATTTTTGGTTTGTTAAACATATCACATTTGTTTCTGACACAAATTAGTTGAAAGTGTAGAAACGAGAAGGATAGCATAATAGGTTTGTGGTTTCACAAAATACCATTCAATCTTTTACTGCTGTTATAGGTCAGCTTGAATAAAAGATCTTCTGAAACAACGAATGTATTCTAAAAGTTACAATAAAATTAAAAACGTAACACATGAAAATTATTCATAATTAAAACATATCAAAGAATTTTCTGACGTTTCCTGGAATATTAATTTTTAGGTGAATATTTTCACGGTATATTTGATGAACAAACGGATAATGGTGTATATTGCCAAACACAAGAGCTAAAAGCGTGTGTGTATTCATGCAAGTAAACCTTTTACTGGCATCATTGTGTTATCCCAGTAGCATACGTAATTTTAACGTTGTATATGTACCGAAATATGCGCCTGTTCAACTGTTTATTCGACGTTTAGAATCAACATAGCTTTCAACGTCAAGAAGTGAGTATTTTGGAAACGATTCTGTAACAATGTATTTGCAGTATTTGCCCAACTCTTCAACGGCTCAAGACTACCTTTTTCATTTGACCAAAAGAGAGCATTGAACTTCATGACTGAGGATTACTTACCACAGTTGCTGTTTTCATCCATTTCTTTCATGTTGATATACTGATTTCGTTTGTAAATTCTCTACCAATCTGCAGTGAGAATTAAGGTTGTACCTTTATGCATTCATTGTTGGCTCTAACCCCTAAGAAAAATCAACGAACTAACACAAAATACAATCAGCAATCCTAAATAGTATGAAATTCCAACCTATACTAGAGTGACTATTCACCCCCGGTTTCCGGTCAGTTTCCCCGGTTTAAGGCATTAATTCCTGGCTATTTGAAAACGACTTCTGTCAAGGGCTACCAGACATACTTTTTTCAGGGGTCCTAATTTTGTATTCTCTACTGTTTCACTGTATCCTTGCACTGTACCCTTTTTGTTATTTCTCTTTTCTAAGATCATATTAGGAAATTCTTTTTATTGACATGCACGCTCATTTCTAAACTTCAAATTCAAGGAAGTATAGATAAAAGTATTAAGAATGGACTTATTTTTCATGTAGAAAAGGTAGCCAGGTTTACAGTTGCAACAAAGAAGAAGTTGGATTATCCCGATTCTCCCTGGAATAAATGAAAAAAATATGGTCACTTAGCTTATATATACATGAATTTTACTTCAGAGGAAGTTTTCGTAACATAAAAGGAATAGTAAAATAGTAGTTACTCACTAGATGGCTTTGTGGATGAGTGGCTAGTATGAAGAGCTACTAACGACGATTGCTGAAAGTTCCAGCTTCGAATCCCATTGCAGACGCGTGAAGAAATTATACACTCAGTGCTCTCTTTTAGTCAAATGTAAAAAATGGTTTTGAGCCGTTGAACAGGTGGGCAAATACAACGTTCCAAAATAATTGCTCATCGTCTACTACTTCCAGTTGAGGACTACGTTGATTCTAAACGTCACAAAATCCGTTGAACAGGCGGACATTTAGGTACATATAGAACGTCAAAATTATGTAACAGGACTAATGTTGTATCCACCGTTTTTCAACGCTTGTGTACTATTGGGGTATAAACAGTGACGTTGAAAGCAGAAATTTTAAGTTGTTTGGAATTATGGTTAACGTTATAACGGGGATTTTGAGCTTGTAACAAGGGCACCTACATCTATCTTTCACAGTGTTTTTTTTTTATTGAAACCTTATCTTCCTATATTGTTATCACTGTTCTCATAGTTTCTGCACTCATAATAAGTGATTTTAGATTTACGTTAATGATTTTCGATGTGTGATGAAATTTACTATTGATTTAAATGGCTACACCATTTTATTAGACCGGTTGGACCAAATGAAAAAAAATGACTTTTTTTTTTTGAAAATGCAATTTCCAGGAGAAACAAAAACAGCATTGAAATATTCAACTTCATCCCTGTGTATTATAAGGATGAAAGTTTTAATGGAACCATAAACATTCTGGTTAGTTGCGTACCACAGACAAGTAAAATTACATCTCACCGTTTTGTCCAACTTTCTCCTTCTGCGTGCAGTGAATCCCACCGAATTTGAACCCTGGACTACGCAAAGAGAAAGGGAGAGTGTTAACTATTTTGATAAGCAGGAGAGTGTCATTATGTAATTCAGAAATTACACTACATTTTAGTTAGTTTATGTATATTTGTTAACATATTTTGGGGATATTTTGATATGCAACTGCTACATTGTGTTAAAAACTTTTGTAATATTATGGAAGATCTCTCAGGAAATATTATACACTAGATTTTTATACATTGTTAATGAACTTGTATCAACTTTACACACAAGGTAAAAATAGTTTCGTAAAACTGAGAGAAAAGTTCTTATCTGTGCACCAACAATTTTTTAAAATAAAAAAGTGTTCTCATTTATTTCGAAATAAGAGTATACCAATTTGGAAATAAGATCTGATCTTATTTGTAAACATACATGTTCTCGTTTTCAATTAAATGAGAATGCTGAAATCTCATTTCAAAGAAAATTGTTTCTTGGTGCACAGAAAAGAACTTTTCTCACAATTTTAAGAAACCATTTTATACTTTGTTTTTTACATTTTTAACGAACTTGTATTAACTCTACACAGCGGGATTTATTTAATGCTGAAAGTAAGTGGGTCTGTCGGAAACAGAATAATTTCTACTCATGGTAAATATTTTCTTTATTATTTTGGAGTCTTCGTTGGAATTGCATTCCAAAAGTGGTTGTACAGTTCGGTATCCCAAGTGACTACTACTTTTTATGTTAAATAATTTGTTGATTCCGGTGATTCAACACAATGAAGCTGTTATCAATGCTCATTCAACACAATGGAGGGTGTGATATTAGCTCTATCATAATGTTGAATCAACATGATCATGAGGATTGAATTCCTATCCCTAAGTTGTTAAATGGTAAGTTGTTTAAATTTCAAATATAATTTCAAAGCTTTTTACTGAATAATTTTTACCACAAATATGTTATATGGTTTGGAATGTTGTGGGTTATTCATGTTTCTATTACATTTTCCGACCAGAGCCCAAAGAATTAAAGCTCCCAACAAACGTTACTTACACAGTAAGAGAAAACAAACATAAAAAGACCATTGCTTAAAATTGGGGAAAAAATTCTATGTGTGTATCGAGTGATCTCAGTCACCTTAAACTGATATGTTCTCATTTTTAATTAAATGAAAATGCTATCTCATTTCTAAGAAAATTGTTTCTCGGTGCACAGATAAGAACTTTTTCTCAATTTTAAGAAAGCTGTTTTACAATGTAATTTTATCGTAGTTTCTCTTTTCTTGAGAGGAACTGATGATGTAGAGTGGATACAATTTGATAAAATTATATTGTTTATAATCTATACATTGTAAACAACATAACGGTTCTCTATTGTGCATTTTAGCGGAATATACTCAACAAAATACAAAGTTTCATAAGCTTACCTTACAACTACCGTTTAAAACAATCCAACACGATTACTTAATTTACCAAATTTGTAATTTGTTATGGTAATGAAGGGTCTAAAATATATCAGTGTTGCACAAAAGTCACAAACACATCTCCCCCATAAAAATTCAAGGTTATACAGAACTTTTAACGGCTTATAACATAGAGTAAACTCGAGCGAAATTTGCTGAATTCGAAACAAACATTTTTAGATCTACGCTTTTTTTTTCAAACCTCTGTGTCCTCGAACAGAATGATTAGCAGTGGAATCTCCCGTATTACATGACACACGCTCAAAATGGCATCTGTATCGACCCGATCTTTGATTTGGAATCTCTCTTGGTTCCCTTTCACGAAAGCAATAAAGCTAAAGCCCGTGGTAGAAAAGGTCGGAGATGAAAAAAATGAAACTTCCTTTCATCATGTCGTTGTTTTGTGCTCAAACCACGGACATCAAATCCAAAGGAAATTGATGTTTTACCACACCACTGGGTCTGCTTCAATCAGGTATTGGTCATATATGTCACACAAAGTTACAACTACAATGATGAATGAACAAACATCAATAATGTCATGTACATAAAATTAATTATTTATCATGTAACAAATATATAATGAATTAGTTACATAGAAGTGACATTCAATATTGAGCAGAGAGTAATTTTAATTTTCAGGATAAATATTTTTAAAATAAGGATTCAGTTTAGATTCTTATGGTAAGTCCTTATGTGGATGACATTAAAAGAAATCAATCGGGGGATGTCAATGAATTCGCATTCTAGCAGCAGCTTTGATACAGAAGTATGGCACTTAATTTTTTTCTGAAAATGCAATCAACCATTGTTTGCGTGTTAATACCGTATTGTAGAAGATTTAAATGATAGATTATTTATATTAATTTGTTGTTGTTTCTGCTCTATTTTCCCTTTGTCGCAGAGATTCATAGTAAATAATATCTCGAGTATACCTTTCGTAATATCAGTTTTTATGGGCTATGTGCTAGAAAATAAGAGGTGGATTCCACACTTCAATTTCATTTTCTTTCGCATATATTAGTATTGAGAATTTCGTTGAAACAATAATACATTCACCACAACTCTTAACACAATGAATTCATAAACCGCTGCCATGTACAGTACATTTTGATGAGACTTATAGTTGGCATTCACCTGATATAGCTGACATCTATCTGTAATTAATCGGAGACCAATATCTCGTCATCTTCGTATTATTTCAATATTGCCTTCCGCTGGGCTCCAAGCTAAGAAACTGTGAAATAGTAATAATTTCCCTTTGCTATGCAAATAAAAAGAATGTTTGTGAATTATATATATATAGGCAACTTTTGACTCAAGCCGGTATAGGCTAGGGGGAAAAGGGATTTTGGAAGGCAGCTGATCAGCACCTAGTTTGAATGTATCATCCCGTAATTTGCCTGATGTGCCTGAAGAAAATCATTGTAAAGCCTCAATCAGATTATGGGGAAGATCAACTGCACAGCAAAATCGGTTTCTTAAAATTGAGAAAAAAGCTCTTATCTGTGCACCGAGAAACAATTTTCTTAGAAATGAGATATCAGCATTCTCATTTAATTTAAAATGAGAACATGCAGGTTTGGAAAGAAGATCACTGATATTATTTCCTAAGCAATATGCTCTCATTTTAAATTAAATGACAATGCTGATAGCTCATTTCTAACATAATTGTTTCTCGGTGCACAGATAAGAATTTTTTCCTCAATTTTAACTAACCGTTTTTACTATGTGGGATAATTTTCCGGACCTACCATTGTAGGGATTGTGTGTTAGTCAATGAATTGTGCTAGTGTTGTATCTAAATTCTTTCGACAAACTCATTCAGTAAAATGAAGTACATTCTACACATACGCGTTGAGCAGGAAAAAAATACTTAACACTAAATAAACATACAACAAAATCTCATTGTATGATGTTATACAAAGGGCGTCAGCTATCGTCTAATAACGTACAGAATCGATATAAGATAATGGAACGAAAAAAAACAACAACACAGGCAGATATTACAATTTGTGTTGAGAGCACAACATCATTCGTGTTAATG
>JAGDQP010047754.1:0-12773 GCA_022664845.1 Lepisma saccharinum
AACGAGAAACACAGAAACATTGATTATATTCGGTTATATTCAGAACATCAAAAGAAACTTATCACTGTTGTACACAATCTATTGTTTTTCTGTATCCAACAGCATTTCTATATACAACCTAACAAAGGAGTGTACTTAAAGGCCCCGTTTCAATAACCTTTCAAGTTTCAACGCTCGCGTCACTCAAGCACAAAAACAAATTCAATGGTTTTCGCCTCTCTCTCACTCACTCACTCCACTCCATACAACCGTTTCTCCTTGGAATCTCATAGATCGACAGCTTAGTACGATTGGAGTCTCTTTTCATTATAGGGCTGTGAGAAACTCTCACCTGTGTTTGAAAACCTCTGAACACAACGCGAAATCAATGGACCAACTGATCGAGATAATTGTGAAATGGGAACAAGATTACTTCTCCACCATTAATCTCTGGTTTATTTTATGTTTTTCTCCTTTAGGAACGGCCCCCCCCCCCTTTTCTTTCTTTAACTCTAGGATGAAAGATTGCTTTTCACAACAAAAATCAAAATTATTGGTTTATTCTTGGTTTTGTTGCTTCGTTCGGCGTATTTTGATTTCTAATTATACTTGAACCACTCCCTTGTCAACCTGTAAACAGCTTTTAACACTCCTGCTTTCACCTCCTCCTGTCAATATGTGAAGTAATCATCGTGTACACCCAACCACGTCATCAAACCCAACACGGTTTAGCAAGGCTTCAATTGATATTGACGTCTGAGGATTGTATTGTCATGACAATGTATGTAGTCCTCACGCGTCGATACTTTACGGAATTAATGTATAAGAGATGTGAAACATTCACGATATTTGTGTGTGTGCATGTTCCTGCATTGCTGACCTTGTCTATCCAAAACATGTTCCAACTCCCGACTTGCTGGGATCCAAAGAATTGTTGGTTCAGTTTCCGGTACCAACAAGGAAATAAGCTGGGTTAGAAAAGGAAATGGAACGCTTGGATAAGTGGACTGTAAAAGGAAAGGTTTGCTTGCACCTAGTGGCGGCGATTGGCTATTGAAAGTGAAGGCAATGAGGCCCCTTCTGCTTTAAAAAGGTAGGGGTGCGCTAAATCTAAAATAAAAAAAGATAAAGGCACGGCGTACTCCCTTGTGCCCCACCCCCTCCACTTCGAGCCCTGTATTGTACAATGTAATAAGTTTGTATTACACTTTTTTATTTGAGAAAACATGTTGACAAAACGTCAGCGCGAAATAAAATTACGCAAATCTGTCCAACTATTTATTTTGAGTTTCTTTAAATATATAGACTTTGAACTTGCACTAATAAATTTGAATTAGAAAAAATATACCCACAAATACTTTCAAAAACACAATTACGGTTTATTTAACTAATGCAAAAACTTTTAAATGAATAACAAAGAAAAAAAAACAGCCTGTTCTATGAAACAAATGTTTTGACGAGTTTGCGCTCTATTTTTTTAATTCAACGATTTTACATAACTAACTAAGTCTGTCAGGAAACAAAAGGAACACCATTGAAAAATCTATATGGAAATCTGTGGTCCTCCAAATGTAATATTTCATCTATCATTCAAATGATCGTTCACACATGCACATGGAGATAGAAAGAGAGGGAGATTAGAGCAGAGAATAAAAGGATGAGGTAAAGGAAAGAATAAAAAAATATAAACTAACATTTAATGACGATTGAAACCATAACAACAGACATTTTGTAGCCCTCCCTCGGGAAAACAGAAAAAGCTTGGGTGAGTTTATTTCATTTGTATCATTAACAATCAATCTCGCCGCAAGAGACACACACACATGATTTTTTGTGTGTGTGTGTGTGTTTGTCTCTTATGATAGGCAATGCCACGTTAACACTATTACCATCACATTATTACAAACAGTAATATGTACTGTAAAAGAAAATCCGTACTGGAACATTGCCGCAGCGTATCACCAGTTTACGTGTGACATAAAAGCAAAGATATTATGTCTGCTGACTCTACAATTGACAGGTCTTTGCCAGTTAGTTAGCTTTCTCCATTTTTAAAGATTTCACACTATGGTCAATAAAAGCACGTAGAGAGAAAATTGCTTTCAGATTTAGGGTTCACAGACCTCGATCTACCAGGACACAACATTCTCTTATGGTACTCTTGGACTATACGCACTCCGTCTGAAAGTCACGCTAGCCTCTAAACGAAAGCAATTAGAGAGAATCTGTCTTCAGATTTGGGTTTCGCTATATTTTATTTTATAGTATACCTGACATGCGGCTACAACTTTTCCTCGACAATATTTTTTTTTACTGTACTATGTGCACTTTCGTGATATCGGACATATTTCCCAATAATTTTCACTATTTTCTTCGCCTTCACTCCCGAGAACGCCATCCTGTTATCCAAATTTGCGATAAAATGATTCTTTAGCATACTCTCCTATAGTATAAGCAGGGGCGTAACCAGCCTAAAACCTCAGGGAGGGCCCAACCAAAGTTTAGTGGAGGCAAAGGATTATACATATTGTGTGTGAGTGAGTGTGTGTGTGAAAATAAGGTAGAAACAGGTTACTTACGTATACGGGACAATGTAGCAAGAGCACAAATATTTCACACAGAGAAAGTAACTATATTCCGCCGATCAGATATTATTACAGAAAAAAATTGAGGAAGTTATAGAGGAACTGTAATATGAAGCGGCTATTACTTTTAAAATCTCAAAATATTTCTGCATTTGGACAGTGAAAGTCCGGCTTACGATATGCCCTCACAATCGTGTTAGAGGGGGCTCATCTCTCCCCTGCCCCGTCTGGTTACGGGCCTGAGTATAAGAGCTTCAATATGTTGTCATCAGGCGTAAGTCACAATGCTGTTACCTACCGTTCATAGAATTAATTTTATCTTATCATTTACCTCACTCTAAGAATATGTTATAATCTTATTTATACTTTTTTTTTTTTTACTTTACACAAATTCCATAACAAGCGCATTCGTGAAGCTAATATTTTCTTCTCGGAATATTTAAGACGCTTCAAGCTATATAATCTAGAGGCTATTAGATTAGAGGCTATAGATGAAGAAATGAAGCTCTATTAGAGGCTATTACATGAAGAATTGAAGCTATATTAGAGGCTATTAGATAAAAAAGGAGTTGAGACATCTTCATTTGTGACCCATGATTTGTTACATTTTTGTCGTGCCCGAGCGGAGGCATATTTTTTTTAACTTTGATGTCGTTTCTCCCAATCCCTATTTAGATTCCACAGATAAAAATCCTTGTTTTCGTTTTTTGATACTTTATCAAATTATGCTATTCTTTTCATAAATCAAATTCACAAAATCATAATGGTGCCTTGTGAGCTACATAGAAGACAGTAAAATTGTCACTTGTCTCGCTATATAATTAAAGAAACTTCAATGTGGAAAATAAGTGAGCCGTTTATTGTGTATAAAATAGTTAAAGAAGTGTACTGAAGGAAATCTTGAAAGGTTTAAGTTCACAAGAAACATTTAAACCTCACCTTCAGAATTATGGGATCCTATAAACATATTAATAACACCTTTGTATAAAAAATATATATTTACAAAATACCAGATAAGTGTTACATTACGTTTTTTCTATGTTATTTTTTTTTCTTAGACGTCCACTAGCTTCATATATTCATATTTCTCTTTACCCTCACGAGGCTATGTTGGCTTTATTCAGCCCCCCACCCCCCAAAAAAGCATCTGCAAGTGCTAACAGGATCATGAAATTATATTATCTTATATAACAGGTTTAACTTTATGAGAAAGATTGATGCCTTTTTTTCTTCTCCTGTTGTTTTTAATCCGTTTTTACCCAAATGGCACCACCAACATTACACCAAAATTGAGCTTGTTTCATCCATAATCATATTCAGTTTGTAAGAGCGATCAATGACACACGCTTTCAAAAAAAAAAAAAAAAAAAAAAAAACCTCTTTTACTGTGATTAAATTCACGGGAATTATTTTCTTGTGCTATTTATTCAAACATGAGATTTTTCGGATTAATACTCCGGTATCTGTAGCCTTTCAGGTGTGATAAATTCTGACCGATACCAATCTTCGTACACTTAAATTCAAAGAAAATGGACAATGTGTACATACTGTTTTAAAGTCAGACAAGTTACCAAATATGGTAATATCGAACCCATATTCGGTACAAACAAGAAATTAACGATCTATATGTTCTGCAGTGTTGCCAAATTATGCAAAATCCGTACACAAAAAATGTTACCTATATGCCATTTTCTGTGAATCTGAGTGTACATCCTCTAGTAGTAACAACTGGATTAATATATAGGGTAATTAATTATGTTGTTACTAACTATATTGATATTTAGGTGTTTGAACGACATGTTTACTTATTCTATACATTTTTAGAATTGAAGTTATGCCAAACTCCTTGCACTAGACAATGAAATTCAATTTACGCGTAAAGGCCCATCTCAAAACTATGTAGAAACTGTGCTATATACGTGTCGGGAGGAGACCTATTAATTGAATTGTCAACAATAACGAAAACATATAATTTAATTTAATGGATGTAATTTTTTTTTATCAGATTATCAAAGTTGAGAAAATTTCTTTGCAAACCTACTACTTTTTAAGTCCCTTGATAGAAAAGCTATAGCTAAAGGGACTTTCTATGCCCGCTCATAGTGTCCGTCCGTCCGTGCCCAAAAATTAAATCTCGGGAACTACAAGGTGTAAAGACGTAGCAGAAGTGTCGTTGGAAAGGTCTTATAGTTAGACTAGCTCAGAGACCGTCAGAACAGTCTCGATTGGTGCTGTAGTTGAGTGTTAGGAACCCATTTTTTAAAAATAATAATAAATTGTCCAAATTGTTTCCATTCAGTTATACCTACCTCCACCAAACTTGGGATAAACTCATCGACAGTGGGTTTTCCCGTATCTAAGCACAGCAACTGCCAGTATTGCCAACTCATTTTATAAAAAAAAATGTTGCGGCTGCGAAAATGCTATCAAGGGAGCGAAGCCTTGTTAGTAAAATCGCAGCCCTAACTTGGAGAATCGTTTCTTTTTCTTTTTTTTTTCTTTTTCAAATGTACAGAACATATTACAGTGAAACAATTTAGTAAAAATAAATCGAGGTACGCTCTCACCACGCACCTAGCCGGCAAGAGGACTCGAATATATTCAACTGGTCACAATTGTTTGAGACCTAACCAATAGACTTAACTTCATTATCTATTACTGAGAGGCTTGGTGCAGAAATAGTGTAACCCACACTACAAAGTGGTTGAGAAGAAAGGACGTCAAGTACATGGGTAAATACAGTACTATTGCCATCAAAACTATTGTAGGCACTTAGGGTAATATTTTGCCATATAAATTTTTGCTCTGTATATGTCAAAGTAACAGAAAAAAACATCAAGAAAATGTGTTTGTCGGTTATACCTTTTTTCTGCACCAGACCCCTCAACTACTTCAACATTACATTATTGACTAGCATATGATACTTAAATATCTTCGACGTTCAATTTATATTATGAAATGTGACGAAATAATGTACATTAAAATTAGCCTTGTATTACTTCAAACAACTCGGGTGATGGGTCTGTATTAACCAATCTATGAATTCCATTCTACGTATAAGTATTTCTCTGATATTTTTGGTTACACACACTGGTGCGCATATATACTTAGAGCAACAAAATTATTTAGTACTGAGAATACCTTTGATAAGTTAGTTGATTACCGCTCACTTGTAAAATGGGAAAATACATTGAATTTTTATAATTGCAGTGATATGATGAAACATATTTCTTGATAGAAATTTGACAAAACGTTGGGGCGTTATCTAGTGTGCAAATTACTATCTATATTGTTTGTGCTATATGGGTGCTAACTGGTAAGTAATAGGCCCAAAGGTATTATAGTGTACTTTGCATAGTTACCGAGAGGCCGTCGCGGTTTCGTTTTATTTTGATACTTCTTGTGTTGACAGGTTCCCGCCGCAATATTTCCCTTGAAATACTGAAATATTTCCTGATTTCTGTAAAAAAAATTCCCAGATTCTGAGTTTTCTTAAAAAAATTAATGTTTTTTTTAAATGTACCAAAAAGATTCAACAAATTTTCCCAATTTTTCTTTTTTTTTCTTTCAACTTTTTTCTCTTGCCCCAGATTTTCCCGTTTTCCTGGAAATTTCCCTCCACTTGATAACATTGGATACTTCTCGGATATACATTTAAAATAAACTTTACTAATAATACATTTTTGGCTTTAGTTCCGCAGACGGCAACCCGCGATGAATAGTATAAAACGCAATATCAACTACAAAAATGGATATCTACTTTACGTACTTTAAGTTACTTGTAAACATTCTTTGCCAAACAGGAATGAAAATGAAGACAAACGGAAATGAAAGGGAACTACTTTCTTGCTTACTTACGTTGTGGCTATTTCGCTTTTCATTTCTTCCTTCCGCCGAGCAAATAGTTCCAGTGTCGCTTTAGTTATTCGCTGAAGACATTTTTACCAAAGGGAACGGAACTTTTGTCGCTGTGGCTGTACACATCTTGAATATTTTTCGCACTCTTAAAAATATTCAAATTTTGAGTTCTCAACATTTTAAATGTGCAAACACCTGTACAAACGTTCTTTTTTTTAGGCACTAGAGTGTATTAATATGCAGCTACGTTACCCTATAGGAAAATGTAAAAATGTGTTGACGGAAGCCCGAATAGAACTCGTATCGTCCCGATAATAACTTATTTGCTGTAACCTACGCAGCTTAGTGAACCTGCCGCTTTTCTTGTTGCATATTCTGGAAATTCGATGTGCAATTGAATAAGCCTGATTTTATCAAAATATTGTAAACAAATCTCTACGCAAGAAGTGTGTATAAAAGTAATCGTAAAGTGTAAAACGTTTATCTTTAGAAATAAATGATGGGGTAACATTTGGTAATTTCGTGATATTTGAAAACTTCGTGATACAGTAGGTCACGGTGTTACCAACACGTGTTTTCGAATTAATATTTTCACCGCCAGGTTACTCCACAAGCATGGGCTTCATTCTAAGAGTTTGACAATTTTTGTTAATGACGTGGCTGTGCAAAATATATAACGAAATTTGCAAAGTCACGAATTAACCCTATACTTGTGACAATTCTTGTTCCCACTTTTAGTCTTTTTTGTGCACAAAACGAAAACACTCTCAGAAATTGTATGTGAAAGAGTGTATTTTTAATATATTTACTCTACATTTTAAAAGTCGTTCTTGATCGGGTCTTAATGTAGACCTCCAAGTCAGTTATGCCCCTACTAGAAATCGAATACTGAGCCACTGTCTTACAAGGTAGTGAACATTACCGGACATTCTACAAACTAAATTAATTTTTGTCGTGATATATTGAAACAATAACAATTATAGTAATTATACGTAATATTTGCATCTAAAGAAGTTATAGTGGGTCTACAAACATAACATGTGCAAAGAAATTGTCTCGGAATATTTCTTGTACGTATTCCTAATAATTTTATATTTACAAAACTACACAATTTTCTTCATCTTATGAGTTACGTACAGTTCTACAACAGAAACGTATCAATTTTGTTTACGTCTGTATAAACAAAGCAAATAAAATATATTAGTCATGCATTAATACAAAATATATACACGCAGTATTGAATTAAGCAACTTTTTTATCCGTTTAAAAAGACAAAAAAAAAAAAAAAAGATCGCCCGAGGTTATATTGTCACGGTCTATTCGAACTCAGTTCCAGTTCCTTTTTTTAAAAAACTTTTTCAGTAGAGTTGTTTGCATCTTCCAGAGTAAAATTCGATCTCTCTCTTTCTCCAAAGTTTTAAATGATGTTTCAATTCAAGACTATTAGGGACAGGGGCAGGAGGACTACCAGTGAAAAATTTCCGACGCGATTCAAATATATTCGAATTCGAGCAACTGTCGACATGACATCAAAGTGTCTAAATTTTGATAAAGTTCGAATTTGAGGAAAAGGATGGGGGTGATGTCAGTCTCGTACAATTGGGTGGGGAGTAATTTATGTTTTGTTTTTTTCTTTTAATTCAAAATTTGACCTTCCAAGTTCAAAGTTTGACCTTTCGATAATTTTTAATTACTGGCAACATTTTGAGATCTACTGGTAACGTAAGCTTGACAAATCCTGTTTCTCGAATTTACGCAACTGTTCGATATTTTGGTTTGGACACTTAGGAACAGCTATCTCACAGGTGTGCTTGTCAAATACCGTATCAGTTGTAGTAGTAGTAGTAGTAGTGGTTGTAACTTGTAAGAATAGTACTATTTATTAGTTTTTGTAGTAATTGTTGTAGTAGTATAAGTAGTATTACAACTGTTATTGTTACCAACATATGTTATTAACCCCGCACTAACGAACAGGAAAATCATCTAGTAACGAATAAGACATTGAAGAAATAGACAGTTTTTCATTTTAAATTTCCCGCTTTACTGAGAACCATATTGGTAGTTTGTGTCGTGGCCGCGAGGGGCGGTATGAACATTTACAATCCAAGGTTCACTAGATGGCAATACCGTCGCTTCGAAAAATATCAACAATAACAGATAATCCTATTAAACAGTTAAGTTTTTCTTCTTTTCTCCTTCTTGTAAAATATTATTTGTAATAGTTATTCATTTTTAGCCTGCACAAACTACATATAACGGTAAAATTATCTAAGTGGTGCTTTGAAACATTTAATTGAGAGCGAGAACTCTATTGGGAAAGACTTGTCTAATCTACCTATATGAACGTTTTCAAATCCTCTTAGTTACAACGGAGTCGATATTAATGGCCTTCTCTTCGGTCCAGCGTAGGAAGTTCATTTATATAGTTCAAGGAACTTAAGACAGTAAATTGGGTAAAATCCCATCTTGATAAAACAAAATCATCCTACACGTAGAAAAAGTAGGAAGCCGTGACATTTAATTGCTAAAGAACAGAATTGGAATAGTCTGCTGTTTTTATACGGAAGCGGTGTCTGTGGTTGATTAATAGCGCGAATTTGAACTTAAAAGATACAAAGAATACGATGTTGTAATATAATGACGATGCGCCTAATTCGATGCAGTGTTGCCAGGTTGGTTTCCGTCCCAATATTTCCCTCAAAATACTGAACATCAGAAAATTAAAATGAAAAGTAACAAAAAGATTTTTTAAAAGTTGTCTTTTTTTTACTCTTCATGTGGACAGATTTTCCCGCTTTCCGGGAAATTTCCCTCCACCTGACAACAACACTATTTTGATAGTTTAAGCTCTCAAATTTTGAGGGATGACTTTCCTCGGCGGGCAATCGTCCGAGGAAAGGGATAGGAAAGGTTCCAGCAAGAATTTTCATCTAGGTACCACCTCGACATTCGTTACCAGGTGAAACTGATAAAAGTTCTGGAATATATAAGAATGGCAAGTAACAGAACTCGAACCTCTATGGCTGTATAATTCCTATCCGAATTCCGCGACTGTAACCATTGGACCACGGAAGCTTGTCCACTTTTTCTCCTCCAATTTTGATCAGTAAGCTAACTTTCAGCCAATAATATTTTGGTTAAGGAAGGGAAATTACTTATCCTTGTAAATTAGAAGGAAGAAAAATGCGTTCCATATTAACGACTGTAATCGTTCGTTATTAATGAAGGCACAACGATTTTTTTTTTTTTAAAAAAAGGAAGAAAGGAATACTAAAATACTTCAAATTTTTAAGTTGGGAAATGAAAAGAAAATGCGCTTTTAATTGGAAGCGCTGGAACATATAATAACGAATCATTTCACTGGAATTGATTCAGGCTTTACATATATTAAAATCTAATTTCCTCTTGACTTCTTTTAAAGCTTTCAAAAGAAAAAAAAAAAGAATGAAAATGAAATGAAAAAAAATCTGGTTAGAAGCCAAATGAAAAACAGAGCATGTATGAATTTGTTGATTCCTAGTTTATTCAACGTTTGGGAAAAGAATATCCATTGAAATTTGCAACAGTTATAAAGCAGGAATTGCAGAATTGGGGTGTTTTGGATTTCAGGAACATTCTGGAATTCGAATCGAAATTCGGCCTCGGATACGAGCCTGAGAGTGGCAGAGATCCCACCCAGACATCAGGTCCTCTTCTCTGAGAATCTTGAGGCAGGCACAGAATAATTTGTGTAGAATATTAGTGGTGTGTGTGCTGGATCTAGGTCCAATTCAGATGCGTGTAAAGGCCATAACTTATTTGACCGCAAAGAGCAGATAATCAACCCTTACCTTTCAGGAAAAGAAGGGGGTAGGGAAACAAACGAATACTTGTGAAAAATTTAATCTACGAAATTTTTGCTACATTAATTTGTACCAGTGATTCTCAATCAGTATGCCGCAAGGGCTGTTGAAGGGTGTCACGAGATCTAGATACACTGTAAAAAAATTTGGGAACATTGATATATATATATATATATATATTAATGTTCCACATAAATGTGTTTGCAATAATCCTGCTGGGGCTGAAAAGTGTGTATCAAAAAGACCGATAGATTTCTTCTGCGCGGTTGGAAATTCTAATTTTCCCGTTCCAAAGTGATTTTCGCACATGCGCAATTTGTTATCGTAATCAAAGATGCAATTCTGATCAAGTGTTTGCTGCCACCATTTTAATCACGTATTTTAAAGAAATGGGAAACATTCTCAGTGAATGGGGCTTGCGATCTCTATTTAACAAATAGATATGGTTATTAGAACAAGGCGTAAGCCGCGGGAGTAGGTTTGTTTATGTTTTCAGGGCTCGGGTAACGTATTTCTGAGTTTCTATACTTTATTAATGTACTATAAAAATAGTTCCTTCAGTGGTAATTTAGTCCAGCCACTAAGACGTTGGACATCTAACTAGAGAACCCGTGTTCAAATCTCGCTTGAGGCTTCTATTTTTTCCCCCTGAAACCTGTACAGTGACTGCTTTTATTATTAGCCAAGTTACAGGAAATTTTCAAGCAACTTTCTAACAGAAAAAATTCTGATTTTTTTTAACAGTGTAGATTCATCGATAATCAGCTGATATCGAAACTAGGACAAGGTATCGAGGAATTCTATGGAGAATTTAACTCTGTGGAGCAGGGATTCTGCCAGATCCCTTAATCCCCAAATTTTAAAATTGTTGCATTTAAAAATCGATAGAAACCATGCTCAAATTCAATTCAAACCTTTCTATCCTCCAATTTTGGTTTCACTACACCCTCCAAACTGGAAATTCTAGCAGAATCCCTCCTTTCGAGGCTAGTATTTAAAATATTTCAACTTTCTGTGTTGACTAATGAAAGTTTGACGTGTGTGTGAACACTCTCTAATCTCATTTAACGTATTTCTTTACTTCCCACCAGACACACAAAAGGGGGAGCAACAAGCAAGTGACGACTACTTTTCTACTGAGAATATTTGTCAAACTGAGCAGCATTATGAAAGGAAATTCGTGGACAGTGAGTATCCCAGGGGGACCCGGACGTCCGCTAATCTTAGTTACACCTGACATGAAACTGAATGAATAAAAAAAAAATGATTATCGTTTACAAAAAAAAAACAAAAAAAAAAACGAAACAATCAAATTTGACACTTAAAAATGAACATGTCTTCCTATTTCAGCTTTAATTGTTTGCTCCTTCCCAAAACAATAAATAGGAAAACGTATCACAAATAATGGCTTATTTGAACGTTTCCCATAATGGACTCAGGAGAAACATATATATTCACACTTTATAACAAACAAGGAACACAATGTGAGCCGGTGGGGGTTGGGGGTGAGGGGTGAGGGAGCAGGAAATAACCCAAAACGAAATTCACGGCTGTTTGTTTATTGAAAGGTGATTTAGGCATCAATTGAAATATTTCTCAGCAACAAGGCTGCTGGCTGTGTTGGGTACTGCTAGAATTAATCCTGTTTTATGATTGATAACGTTCGATACATCACAACAGCCAACTTGCTAATGCGATGTATTTGTCTATGCAAGGTAATAACCGAACCCCGCCACCCCGTTCCCACAAAGAGCTAAACCTGCCATAGAAATTAACTCTATCCCAACCCAATAGCATTACTATAAACGGATCGACAAAACACAGGGGAATATATCCTGACTGTACTGTTTTAGGTGGACGTGAACAATTCAGCAATACATATATGTACACATAAAAGTACACGGATAGGTAGATCCTCTCTGCCAGTCCCCCCACCACCACCTGTTCAGCCTCCCACACTCAATTCAAATGCTACAAATGTACAGCTAATAATAACCGAACAATTAAAAAATTCAAAGACAATTAGACAGTATAATAAAGGATGCATTATGGTGCTCTCCAACCAATCAACGTTTTGCTGAAAACCCGCCTACCTTCAGCCCGTTACCCTGTAACAACGGAAACATCTAACAAACAGAAAATTAAAATGTAAACAACAACGGGAGAATTCATATTATTGAACTTGATCATCAAATTGGACAAAGTGCATATTCAATTAATAAAATAATTATATTGATTTAACTCTGGATATTTTTTTTTTTTTGATGAACTGTACTTTAAAAAAAAGAAAACATCTTCAATATTTTATGTGTACCTCTCCCACATATGAAATGAATCACCTCTGGATCGTTTCTATTCTGTTTTTTTTTTAAATCGTGTGTGCTTCTGGGAAAAGTAATGTATGATAAATAGATCGGCCTAAGCCAAAGTTCCCTAAAGGCCTTAATATAGAATTCAAATAAATAGATCGGCCTGAGCCAAAGTTGCCTATAGGCCTTAATATAGAATT
>JAGDQP010047756.1:0-14938 GCA_022664845.1 Lepisma saccharinum
AACTCGTGACCTTCGAGTCGTTGGCCTACCGCCGTAGACCGCACGGTCTGGAATTGGAGAGAATGGAGTTTCAACATATCGAAATATGTTAAAGAGTCTAGGATTACTTAATGATGTCAACTAGAAACCTCCTGGTTGGCCTCGAACGGCACAAGTACATGGCAATAACGGGTGTTTGAATGATGACGATCAGAACGCTGAGATGTTAGTCTCACTCGTTGCACATTGTCTGGAGTTCGAGATGTTCGAAGTCGACCAAAAGGTTCCTTGCTGAAAGCAGATACAGTTGATTTTTAACCAATTCAATATAGTTTTGGTATGTTGGTATTTTCTTATTCCTTCCAAATTCAAAATCGCCTAAAAACACGCTAGCGGAATCGCTCTTTATTCAAAAAAACTTTTCCCGAAGTAAAAGTTCGGTGTTTTCGCCATCCATGGAAATTAAACTCTGAATCATTCTACATGCCAGTGCGTATTTCAACATGCTATCTACAAATACAGCTATGTAAGCGTCGCGCAAAATTTAAACCATCTAATCGTTTCTATTCCGCTCTGTGGACTTTTCTTTATATATAACTACTTGTGAGTTATTCCGAGACTTTCATGATTGTTATGTGATGACGATAAACATTTCTCGTCGTGACGCTAATATCAAAGACTCGTCAAGTAGGAGTTAAGAAAGAACTTAGAAATTGATGACTATATATTTGACAAACTTCCTACGAATTAGCATCATTCAACGTCTTTTATTCTTATTATTTATCTATACGCTGAAGTATCAAACAAGTTAGGCGGAACCCAGCCGTAAGACTAGGGCTAGGGATAGGGTTCAGCAGCGAGCATCCTATTTGCATTGCAAAAATTGGATCGTGACCTTGCACCGACACGTCAACCATCTTCCTAGACCTGGTAGTTCCTGAGTTAAAAGTTCTCGACGAACAGCGCCACTGCATTTGGTCCAAAAGTCTAAAACGAACAAACAACACTAGTTATAAATAAAATATTAACACAAATTGTCTTCATATGTTGATGAAAACGTGAACGAGGAGGTTAAACTACTTAATAATAATAATAATAATAATAATACTTGGCAGTATTACCTACCGAAGTCTACGTAGTAATTGTTCCCTTGTGTCGGTAATAGGATGAGTGGTGGTTTCTATTCCATACTTTTTCTTATCCTTATCTTTAGGTAACAACGACCTTAAAATAACATTAGTTAAAGCATTGAAATATGACACAGACGCAGCCCATCCTTTATTGTAGAACCAGACCTACAATTAAACAAACAAACAATAAAGATGTATGAATGACTAAAAATTACACAGGTCTTTTTTTTAATATATATCACTAATACAGAGGAAAGCCGGAAGGGCAATTTAGGGTAAATTTAAGATGAAAAGTAAGGAAAATACTTATACAGCGTATATGTTTCGTAGAAAAATACACACACACACACACATACACAACACTAATCTTCACATAGCTTTTTGCAATATTTCCGTAGACTTGCTGTAGAGGAAGAGAGACAAACACACGTGGATAGAACAAAAGATTAGGACGACAGTAGCGACGTGTAGCGGACGGTGCATCGTTTGCAGAACAGTTGAATGCTGAATGGCGCGTGGAACAACTGACAACTGTACAGCGTGTAAGTACTGCATAGCATTGTAGAAGGAAAAGTGTTGAAAATGCAGAGAAAACGGGTTAAAGTTATTGAAGAATACATTTTCGCCCCCAAATCATGAATAAAGGCCCCCTCCCACAGACGGCGTGTTGAGGTGCTGGTCGTAGGGGGTAAATGTGGATTATGGCAACCGGAAAGAAAGGCCAAAATTGGTGTTGTGAGACTCGGTGTGTAAGGAGACTGGGGCATCTCGTTTGTTAATAGTGCAAAAGTGGCTATGGTTATTAACACGAATGTCTTCAGAAATACCGGAACGCTCACGAAATTCGAGAATGGCACCTTCTCATGCTAATCTGTTTAAGGGCAAACTCGAACATGATTTCCTGCAAACTCAACCCTTGACCCCTCTACTCTGGGTAAGATTCTTGGACGATATAATGATGCTATGGAGTCATGGTGAAACCAGTCTCAAGACATTCCTAGAACAACTGAACCAATTCCGTGTTGTAAATAAAAATAAAACCTGGCCTTAACCTTCAATAACTCTAGCTCCACTTTGCCTCTGCATTTTCAACACATTTCCATCCACGATCCCACCCTGTACTTACACGCTATACAGTTATTATTTCAAGTTCCGGAAATCGATGCACTACGGTAGTCAGTTGTTCTACAGTTTTGATGCTTTGTCCGCTACGTGTCGCCACTATCTCTTCAAACTTATACTCTGTGAACTTCGCTCTCTTCCTGTATACTTGAAAACGTGTAATATACGAAATATAGTGACTTTTTATATGTGAATATGTGTGATCTAATAAGAAACTATAAGCTGTAAGTACTATCCTTTTTTTCCCTTCATTTGTCTTAAATTTACCTTAAATTGCCCTCCCGGTTTTCCTTTATACTAGTTATATATATATATATATATATAACTATATATATATATAACTGCTTTAGATATTTTTGACTATTCTTTAAGAATATATGGAAACACATACAGCTTTACTTATGTCATGCAAACGTAAAATAACCTCAAAACATTCACAGAAATTTAGAATTCTGTTTAATCTATATATATATATATATATAATGAAAGTGATTATGTTAGTGTCCACGTAACTCAAGAGCCACTGAACAGATTTTAATGATTTTCTGCACGTCGTTAGTCCTTGAAATGTGACAAAATGGACATGGCTCATTATTTTACTCAAGGCTCAATAATTCTACCCACACATTTCGTACATACTAACAAACTAAGGAAAGTTTAAAAATTACATCAGTAATATGGGTTAAGGTATTATTTATTTTCATATTTGTTAAAGCAAAGAACAATAAGTAATAAACAGACGATCAAAATCAATTAGCGAAGAAAATGAAAAAGCCTCTCTATAAAAATATTCCACTGTTGTGAGTAAAAATAAATTATTTCGTGTTCGCCCCTTCCTACAGAAGCTTTGAGTACCCAGGGATTCACGGAATTAGAAACTTTTGCCCTATAACTTTTATAATGGACTTATAAAGTGTATGAGGGTTTTTTTTTTTACCAAAGAATAAAAAAATACCTCAGATATGCTAGCTCATCCAATAGAAAATAATTAAATGTTTTGTTTTTATTACTTATTTGTATTTCTACGGTATTCAAGCTTTCCTTGAAGAAAAAGATCATACCTTAATGTTATTGTACTGATCGTAAGTTTCTGCAGGAGCATGTCCAACGTTCACTTCGAGCGGTGACACTTGAAAATTGATTAGTTTAAAGGAATTCTTAACACCGAACGTAACACCACCATACCTGAAATGAAATAATTTATTAAAAATCCTGATTTTAAAATACACATTTTCTCTTTAAGAAAAACTGTACAAAAAGAAAACAAAAAATGCACTGTTCAGTTCACTCTAGGCTTACCATATTTTTGAGAAACAAACCCTGGATATTTAAAGCATTTCCATAAATATTGGTAATTCGGTACCACTACCAAACATCAGGCATATTGCTAGTCTATTTTTGTCTGTTTCAAAATTTACTCTAGTCTTCTAGAGACATGTTATAGTACACTAAAATCTCGTTTATCCGGAACGATTTTCGAAAAAAAAAAAAAAAAATAATAATTTTTCGTCAGTTTTAAAATACCTCTACATTGTATGACAGTCCAATTAGTTAGTTCTCTGCATCATAAATGCGCAATTTTTCGCTATATTTGCCATCAGTTTATTAAATAAAATTTGTCTTTCGTAAAATAATCCATTTTGTTATTGTATTTCAGTATCTGCAGGAGTTTCTAATATGAAAAATCGTAAATCTAGTTTATCCGAAATTTCGTTTGTCCTGTTTATCCGTCAAGTCCGGATAAACAAGGATTTAGTGTGCCCTATTTTGTTAAAGAAAAATGGCATACATAAAATCCTAGTACAGTCATTTGTAAAGCAGAGAAAAAGAATAATAATGTTTTCATTATTATTACTACTAAGCCTATAAAGTAACAGATATCGTAGCTAATATAATCTATCGGTATAAATGATTGTAACAAAATTATTTTTATCATTATTATTTCGGCGAGACTGATCAAAAATCGATAATATATTGAAACAATATAAAACCCGGAACTTTTATCGACCCCGGATGCTAGCCCGGACATAACGTGAAATTCTGAAATGTCCGGTCTAAACCCGAACGTATGATAGCCCTAGTTCACTCTCACTTCTAAATGAATTGAATTATTATTTTTAAATTTATTTTAAGGCCTAGGCAACTATGACCCAGGTCATATGGATGATAATAGGATGAATTGGTGGAATTAAGAAAAATGGAGGAAACGGGAGCACCCTGAGAAAACCCACGCACGCCGTGTTTGTTCACCACAAAGCCCACATGGCATGAGCAGGAATCGATCCGACGACCCCTAGCACCAGAGAAGAACGCTCTACCAACTGAGCCACAACGGTCCCACTATCACTTATAAATGTTTCTAAAGAAAAAACACCGGGGACATGTTATTTTTTAACTGATAGTGCAAAACCTAGAGTACAAAAATTACCCCGAAAAGTTATCACTGACTGGGCCATAGCTGTATCTTCAGCTCGTAAATTAAGTCAAATGATGCAAAAATAAATAAATAAAATTTAGAGAAGCCATTCAAAACCTTTTTTTTTTTTCTCCTTCCTTGAAAGTGGTAGTTTACATTTTTCGCTTAATTTGATGAAAACAGCAAAGACAACTGAAACTGCCTTAACTTTCATAACTAGATGCAAGAACACAACTTACAAATCACTTATGCTAGTTGCCACTAAACTGGAAATAACCACTTGGTATCCAAAACTGTTATGTTTGAGAGAATAATTTAAGAAAATAATCTGTGATTACCTGTTTCGATAGAATTTGTTCCTAGTTTTCAGCGTCCAATCTGACACATTTCTTCTTGTCAAGTTCATCAAAATGTCCTTTGTTGCTCCCTAAAATATAAAGAAATTATTTCACAGGAATTTTCTACTGAACAATTTATACCAGTATTGTGTACAAAAGATCCACTCAGTTAAGAAAGAGAACTATTACATATATATTAATACTTATATCACATTCGACGCGAATCGTACAAAATTTCGACGTTTTAGATAGTGTATTCAATCGCATAAAAAATTATAAGAAATCCAATATCGAGGGCTGACAACCAAAAGTGGCTATTACCACAGAGAAGACTGGTGTTCAGTATTAACTTGAGATTTGGTTAGATCCATTACAATGCGCTATTTTCCAAAGAAAGCACATTAAAATTTGTTTATTCAGTTATCTGTGGGCTATAAATAGAAAATGCGAGTATTTGAGAGTATATTGCAATGGGTACTGGATTAGTGTGTTAGTGTCAACAGAAACAAAACAATCAATCAAATAAACACAAAGAATTATGAAACTCACATAATCAGTTTATGAAAGCAGACGACGCCGACTCCAAGCGGTGAAGCTTGGAAGTGCGGTAATCACGCCTACAAGAAAGGCCTATAAAAGTCCAACCTGTTACTTTTAGACTATCACTTACTCATTTCGACTAGTGGTCACCTCTTCTCCCCTCTGACTTGGTTTGGAGTCAGAGTCCTACCTCTACCGCCGACTTGGTCTGGAGTCGGGAGTACCTTTCTTCTCTAACTTGGTTTGGAGTTAGAATCCTCACTGAAACTCTCTCCCCTCCGCAAACACCAAAGTCAATATAAGTCGCTACATGAAAGAGGTGATCCACGTTAATCATTACAAGCCCATGTTCCGGGCCCTCATCTTATCATCTGTACATCTTTGTATATAACGTATTTAGTGGAACTTTTATAATAAAAGGTGTCGGATAAAAAGTTAACAGTGTCTATGCTCTTATTCATCAACGATAATAACAACGATCCTACGTCGAAAGGCTCCACTAGATCTATTAATTATAACGAACACAACAAGATCATTGCGATATCGTCAGAAAAGGAGCACATTTTATTGTAAATTAGCGGTGCACATTTATTTATGCCTCTTCCTATCTCCTTTATTGTTTCTTCTTTAGTTAACTTTCTTACTATATTTCATAAACAAACTGTTGCATTTGTACTCTCGGTAATAGAACTAATGTTTCTCAAGACGAAGTGATTATTATTACATGCATTTACTGCAGTCTTTTCCAACGCCACGTATGTATGTTAAATTGAAGTCAGAGTTTATGTTGTTGTAAAGTCACTCAAAGAAGTATCGCAAGTTAGAAGCTAAATGTGAATATAAGATGCAGTGGAAGGGAAAGATTTGAACTGAATTTCGTACTGAAATCACGGTATTTAAAAGTGTTGGAGAACTGTTTAACTCCACAGTGAAGGGAAACAAAATCAAAATTAGACTGTGGGATGACTGAAAGTCATATAGACTATGGGTAGTTTCCATGAATTACGGAATTATTATTATTAATAATAATAATAATAATAATAATAATAATGAATGAACGAATGCTTTATTTTCGTGCTATGAACAGCTTATTCGCAAATACAGCACGCGTCAGGGAAACATTACGTAATTACAATTATATGAGTATAATACAATTTATAAAAAAATAAATATATCAGTTTAAATTTTAGTACAATTGATATTGACCATATTAACAATATAATATTTCAAATAACACATAAAACTACAATTTAAGAGTACATTAATATATATTCTGATTAGGTACGGGCTGTTAAGCATGTTCTAAAGTGACTTAAATAAAAAAATGGAAAGCACATTTATAATGAATGATTAAGAAATAGGAGTATTATAATTTAAACAATATATTATACTAAAATCCTATATTACTTTCATCATATTCAAGTTCCTTTTTTTTTCAGAATTGCTGAAGTTATCAATCATTCTGCCTAAAATATTTTTGCCTCTTTCCATGTTAACTAGGAATCTGTAATTTCTAAAAATATGTGTTGGCACATTAAAACCACTCTTCCCTAATAAAAATGAGCTGTGTATTTCATTTGATAATATATCTTCAATGCATTTATTATCAATTATTTTTCTTTTGCTGTACAAAGGTGATTTTGCCCAAGAAAATTGCACCAATAACTGTAACGACACTCATAATATGGTAACCCAAACTTGAAACATAACATTCTAATAAAGAATTTTTGAATTGATTCAATTTTGACCTTGTTGGTTATTGTGTCTTGGTACCAAATTATTATTCCAAATTCAAGTTTTGATCTAACAAGCACTTTATATAATAATAATAATAACTTATTTAATTTAATTTATTGATTTATTTATGTGCTATGAACAGCAACAAGGGCTATATTGCACAAATTACACATCTAGAAATAATAATAATAATAATGATGATGATGATGACGACGACACGGTAACTGGAAAATACATGACAAATATATCTGACATGATAGGAAAACCTGTCACCTTATGTGTAGCAAAGAGCTCCCCAAATATTATACAGAATGATGAAAAAAAAGGTAACCGAATTTAATGATTATTCGTTCGTTCTGGTTACCGTTTTTATGCACCACCCTGTATTAGAAATACTATTTTTGGACACACTGAACTAAATCGGAGGTAAGGCGTCAAAATGAAATGGCCAACGTATCTCAATATGAACTACAAGTAATGTAGGCCTCGCAGGACGCTTCATACTGCGAGTAATGCTGTCAATGAGCTCAGTGTGTAATAACGACTGTTGTTCTTGCCAAGTTCTTGAAGACCGGCAACGTCGTATGGAAGCAGGTTAACAAGTCATCCCAAAGCATCCTAGCCACTGAGATCTGATGTCTGAACGGTGGGAACGGGCATTATTGTCTTGTGGCTTGAATGTACCCCTTATTGCAGTGCCTTTGAAACTTTTCATACCCACGGACCAGCAAAAATCTAACCGGCAATATGAGGAGGGAAAAATTCAATTGACAGTTTTTAGTAATTATTTGTTAGTACAGTATTCTAGTATTTGTTTTGAATATTTTTAGCAGTATAGTATTACTTACTATTTACTAGTACTTTAGTACTCATTTAGTTCATGGCACTTTAAACGTTCCTTGTGTGTGAAAGATCATAGTATCTCTCAAGAAAATCCACGGCATTAAAAACTGCCTAAGTTACCAGAAATTAGCAACGATGCAGCATAGTACGTAAGCACCTATCATTTATAGCTTTTTTAAAATTATAGTGGTGTTTAACTTTGCAGAGCGAATGAGATACGTTTGAAGCTCTAGAATATCCCAAAGATGACAGTCATTTGGCAGTTCATTTGAAGTTCTAGCGGTGGGCGGCCTGAGCCAAAGTTGTTAAAAGCTAGATATAAATTCAAATTTAAAAATTCGAGTGATAGTAGGATATCTTTAACTGTCCAAATCTATAAAATAAATTATATAAATAATTAAAATATCCTGTTGTAAAATCATAACTTCATTATAGATAATAGGTCAGATGCCTTGAAAGGGGTAAGTGCTGCTGTGGCTCAATTGGTAGAATGCTCACCTCTGGTGCTAGGGGTCGTAGGCTTAAACCCTGCTCATGCCATGTAGACTTTGGTGGACGAACACCGTGTGCGTGGGTTTTCTCGGGGTTCTCCCACTTTCTTCATTCCACCAATTCATCCCATCATCATCCATATGGCCTGAGCCAAAGTTGCCTAAAGGCTTTAAAACTAAATTCAATTCAATTTAAAGGGGTACTTAGCTGCAGACCAGTAAAATAATTTCTGAACCTCCACAATGACAATGATAGGAATAACCACATAATCCTTAAATTACCGAAAATTTATAGGTCCTTCTGTAAGAAGTATTTGCGTCCGCCTGATGAGATGACACCCCCAACTATCATGCAACCTCCACCGTATATATTGATAGGTACCCCTAGATAAGTGTAAGATCAATGCCAGAATCGTTGTGAAAGATACGTCGGGACTTATCCGCGAAGAATACTGATCCTTGATTTTTAGCCCATGTGACGAAGTCTCGCCCCATTCAAATGCTGGGTAAAGGGCTCACACATGCTGGTCGCCTAGCACATAGACTTTCTTCGTGAAGCCTTCTGAAGTACAGTGGAAGCCCACTTCAGCCATCCTGAAAACGCAGCAAGCGAGGATCGAAGTCAAGGTCAGACAATTGAAGATAACGGTCATAAATTGTACTTGTAACCCTAAATCTTCATTGATGGTATCTCAGGAAACAGATTGTGTAGTCTGAAATTAATGACTACTGTTTAGTCCCCCCATTACAAAACACTATGCCGTCTTGAAACCAGTTGTTGTTAACACTATGAATGACAAACCCTACTGGAGTTTCGGTACAGTTGAAGGTACTGAAGACGATATGCTTACGACACGATGTCTCCACTTCATGAACCACGTGATACAACTAATACCAACGCATTTCCTACTGTTTTCCACGACGTATTGCGACTATCCTTAAAATCCCTTAATTTATAGAAACGAGTGTACAACAGTAAGTGGAGTTCCTTAAAAAAAAAAGTTCATGTTTTAAATTAGCTTCGCAGATGAAATGGAAACAGACTAACCTCAATTTGCGGTGGTATGGGACCCTCTGCACCTTTAGGACATTTCAAAAAGCCAGCACCACAGGAACACGGGTAGTTTTTATCCAACTCACTTTCGTCGGAGTACATTAAACTACTTCTATTAACAGCGTGACACTCACTAGAACGGAATATTTAAAATTTCCCTTTAGTTTTAATGATGAAATCCATGATGAGACTAGTATAATAAAAAGTAACATATTAATGGTTTATTTTTTTTACTGTTTCTTTGTTCATATTAACAACTACAATTTGATTTAATCATTAATTTACACTTATCTGTAAAGTTTTTGATGAGATAACACTTTTTTTTTTATTTCTCTTCTTTTCTTGCTTGACTCGCATTTATAACATCACTGTCATAATTATTAAGATATAATATCTACCTACGAACATTTTTTGTTAATTATTCATATCTTGTTAATATATCTTGACGAAACTTTCCCCATTCTTTATCGACTTGAGAACTCTGATCTGGTAGGTCAGTGGTTACGGTCGTGCACTGAGGAGTCGGTGCGTGCTCTAGTTCCGTTTACAGGCCAGCCTGATTGAAGTTCTCCTGGGTTTTTCTCAGACACACGAAGCAATTGCCGGACAGTACCGTCTAGAGGCACTTGCCACTACCTTACATACCCCTTTTCCTGGAAGAGTGCTCACAAAAGGACGTCATTAAGGCACTGTCAAGACCAGACTCACCGAACCGAGAAGGAAGCTCAGTGGTTTTTATCCTGTATCTATCAAGTTTTCAGATAAAACTATGGAGCTGGGGTTCCTGAGTGAGGTATTTCCCTCAGTGACATAAGATAAATGCTGGAATAAGTTTTCCAAATCCTAATCCTGTCCTAATTTGTTATCCCCAGTTCCTCAACAATAACAATGATGAAGATAAACACAGATGTAACTCCTCAGTTTTCAAATAGGTTATCAGAGGTCGAGTGGGTTTGAAGCCTACTGATGATCTAGTAGTTTCTCTTCACTCTCTCCAGGCAATTTCTGAGCTAGCATCGAGAATATATGCCCTGCATTTCTTGCATTTTTTATGCTTCCATGTTGTGTTCACTACGAAAAGTCACTCCTCGGAATTTATACAAGGTTTTCTGTAAAATGACCTCTGCGGTGTATTCGGAATTTGTTAAATAAATAAATAAAATCACACAACATTGTGTTAACTGAAGGTGAAAGTGATCATGATTAAAATATTTTTAGAAACTTTAAATACGTGAGAACTTTCCACATCTGTCATGAATGTTGATGCTATTCTGGTCTGTTACACTGATGTATTTCGATTTTTCGCTTTCGATCTCTTTTTAACTATTTAATTCTCGTTATTGTCTTATTGAGTCTAGCAGTAAATATTCTTCAGAGGAATATAAAATAGGTGATGTCATTCAGGCAATGTCTTACCTCCCGAGATAAAGAAGAATACCTAACAAAAAGTCCTAAGAACTAACTAAAGATTTCACGTATATTCCCACAATAATGACAAATTAATTCCTTATAAATAAACCGAAAGTCCTGAATGATACCTTAAGCTTTAGCGTTTCTTCATATTACATTTCTTTATACGGGTTCCTTGTCGTGTAATATTTGAATAAGTCTTAAGGTTGTCTGAATGGTTAGCACGCTCGCTTTGTGCACGTGGTCTTGGGTTGAAATCCGACGGAGATCTGTTGATCGGAGTGGTTTGAAATCTACTTCTAACTAAAACTGTTGGTCCCATCCTTAGAATTAAATTGAATCCATTTATAACCTTTAGGCATCTTTGGCTCAGACCAGATAGAGGAGGAGAGAGGACAGAGAAGGTAGCGCTTTACTTAAGGTACCATCGCGTCATTTGCCTGGTGAAAATGGGGCAAAGTCTGAAAAACCTCAGTCAGGATGGTCGGCCGTGCGGTTCGAACCTACGTGCCTACTAACTGCCGATCCATAGTCCGCAATATTATCGCCTGGACCCCAAAGGTTGGGTTCCCGTTCTTAGAAGTTCAAAGGCTTGGTTAGGGCGTTATTCACAAATCAAATAAACAGTTCTTACTACCATTTCGTTTACGTAGCCACAGGATTCTTCAAATACATTAAGGCACGTCATGCATCAGAAGGTCTCTATAGAAGTCTCCAAAGAAAATAGAGCAAGACTTGGATTTATTACACAAGCAGGAACCCGAACGTTACAACTCAAGTTAAAGATATTCTACAACCTTCAAATATGTCAAGAAACAGCTCAGTTCTGATCCTTTTTCTCATTATTATGTATTTTTTTCTCAATCCTAACGAACCCTAACATTCGAGTAAATTATGTTTAGAAAGAAAAGAAATAGACTTAGTGTTATCATAATATTAAATACACATTAATTGCTTACCTAGCATCAATGACGCATTTTGTACCAAGTCCAATAGGTCCAAGAAACTCATCTTCATACCGAGCAGACAAATTATGTTTTAGATGATCGTTACTAAAGAAAATATAATTTCGAGTTCCATAAACCCACGGATTTAAAGTTAGTGGTGGAAATCCGCCATACAACGGTAGAACTTTTGTCAAAATTAGACAAATGCAAACAAATAGAGGAGGAAGAAGGATCTGAAAGAAAAGGAAATAAACACATACTGCTATAAAGTTCATCATCATCATTGTTGTTTGTACATCGAAAGTTATGACATTAATGAAATCATTTCAATTGATAGCAGCAACCTTTTCGAGTTTTTAGTAACATTATATTATTTCAGTCGCTGTCAAACTTTTAATGTCATATACACCTTAACCTGCACAATTTGTCGTGTTTTCTATGAGGGTGAACAGGTTTTCGATGAGGGTCCTTGTCAGAATTCCACTGTCAAGATTAATAACTACCGTTACTTTTCGTCACCACGAGATCTGATGCTCCAGTCCCCCCCCCCCCCCCCCCCCTGAATCCACGAACAAACACACACAAAACTGCATATCAATGACTGATATGTGTTTTCGTGTTTCTGTGATTCAAGTTCTATGCTCTGCGGTATCTACCTGCTGACTCTGGGAGGGTCTTCACTCATGGCCCGAGAGCAAAACTAAAACCGGCCTAATCCTAGAGTAATATCTGATTTCTTGAGTATCTCCCCATCCCCGTCCAACAACTGCGTTTCCATATTTCACCCGCCGACCGTACCACTCTTATTTCATTCAATCAAATATTATTATTATTATTATTATCCAGCTATTTTTCTATCTAAAGTATCCCATACCATTTATATGCTTTTCATTTCTTTTAATACCACTATTTTCCATTTTTACGGGTTCTGTCTCCTTCCAAACTACACTTTTCTTGTGTTAGACTCTGAACCCAGCTCATTTTTCAACATAAATATCCCGAGATGGGAAATGTAGCGGCCATGAAGTTTCTCTAAATACAATTCAAATTTATATAATTCCTCAGTGCCTATTCAAAGCCCACGACCGTAATTGCTAGACCATGGGGACAGGTAATTACTATTATACATTGCAGTGACAATCATCTCTAGATGAAAAGTTTCCCAATACAATAAATTGTCTCTCTCTCATTCTGTTTTAGCCAAAGCACGTCGATAAGTTCGATACTATTATACAAACCGTATACATGAACATAGCTCAACCGCTTTTCTGGTTTACAATGTATATCCGCACATACATTAATAACGTCTACATACAGAAAGAAAACAGATTCCAATTACGGCATACAAGCCAAGATCTACACAAGAAATTTGTCTAAGCACGATATGACTGACCGGCCGTGGCTCAGCGGTTGAGTGTAGGTTTATCATTCGGGAGGTCCTGGGATCGCTCCCAGCGGCCGACCATCCTCACTGGGGTTTTCCTCTCAGTCACACCAGGAAAATGCAGGGTGTACTTTCAAAACAGGCCCTGGTCATCTACCTTCCAACATCCTATCCCATCCTGAGCCTTAGATGCCTAAAGGCCATAAAATAAAATTCAAAGGATGATCTGGAACTCGGTAATATATTAACACACTGTCCAGTGAAAGCTGATACAATACCCTGCCCTGAGGGTTACGCTCGCGGCTTCGAAACGGCTTGGGAGAGGCAAACTGGTTCGATTCCAGTTGCCGACTAAACTCACTTAAGGTTCTCCAGGGGTTTCCTCAGTTTTACAGGGCAAATTCTAAGATAGTACGGTACTAAACAAAGGTCCTGCCTACTACCTTCTCTTTTATAGTCCCTGAAAGAATGCTCGACGACGTACATGGTCCCTCTGCCTGTCGTGTCCAAATTTAAAAAAAAAAAAGAAAAGAAAAGAAACGTTGACTCGCGAATGGTTCGTTTATCCGGCCAATTAGAAGCCGGGAGAAAAGGGGTTAAACACGTAGTAACAGAATAACACTCTAAAGCAAAATGTCCTTTTAAAAAAGCACAAAAGGATAGGATAGTGTTAGAAACGTCAGGATCAGTATTTATTACATGACATAAAACACAAGATTTATATAAAATATTCTTACGTCATCAAACGAAAGGATAGGCTTCTAAGCATTTGAATTTTGCTCTATAACATGTTGAAAGCTACGCTAATAAATTTCTTAGTATACTAAAGTGTACATTTCCAATCTAATATTTTGATTGATAACATATTTATTTTTAAAAAATAACGAAAAGCTAGCCAGGTTCGACATGGCGACGAATTTTTTTTTTTCTTTGCCTAGAATTTTAACATATATCGTTTTCTATTAACATCTATTTCTTTGAATATGTCATTGATTCCCTGTAAGAAATGTTATACTACGAATATATATACGCAAAATAAAGGTAAATTTATGAGTGTATGAGGATGCACGGCGGATCTGTTTGGTTAGATGGGTATTCTCGGTAAGTTTCAGCTACAGTGGTGTTGCAATTCAGGCGTTGTTTTCTTAGGGCAAGGGAGAAAGGAATCGCTTTCTTGGTGTGGTAAGGATGGGAACTTGATTAGTGTAAATACTGCATATGATTGGTGGGTTTTATGTGAACGGAAGTGGTGAGGGTGTTGTTTACTAAAGTGATGTCCAGTCAAGGAATGTGAGTCTTTTGCTAGAAATGGACCAAGTGAACTGAACAACACGGAATTGGTTCAGTTGTTCTAGGAATGTCTTGAGACTGGTTTCACTATGAGTATATGCAAAATAAAATATATATAGTGTGTCCTTGGAATAATGACCTAAAGTAATGCCAATGAGCTACAGGCGACGTATAACGTTATATCTGGACACATCATAACGTAAGCGGTGTCAGCTTAGCAAATCATAATCGAAGTTGTACCAATACATCCCTTTTAA
>JAGDQP010047757.1:0-14938 GCA_022664845.1 Lepisma saccharinum
CCGGCGTTATCGTGGTAAAGAATGATTCGACGATTTGAGTTTCTTTTAAGCAATTCATTGCTGACCTCTGGCAAACAAATTGTTGTATACCAATCAGCATTTACAACCCTTTGTTCTTCTAAAGCTATGGTGGCCACATGTCTGGTATAACCGAAAAAGAAGTAATCATTTTACTTGAGAGCACTCCTCGAACGAACAACTTTTGTTGGTTTCGACTCACTTTGAAATATCCAAACAGTGGATTGCTGTTTAGTTTCGGGTTTGTAGGAATAAATCCAAGTTTCATCTTCTGTAACCATGTAGTACACCAAATTTGACTTACCTTGGTTGAAGCTTTTGTGCATTTTTACACCATTTTTTTTTATTTCGGTCAAGTTGAGTGGGATCCAACGGCTTCAAAGCTTCAGTACGTTCAGGTAACCATGCAAAGTCGTATGTATTGCTTTAATATGTTCAAGAATGCCTGAATCTGACAAGCAGATCAGATGTTACGTGCAGATCTCTCTCAATCATTTCACGCTCAGCATCAACATTACATGACAACCGACATGGATGGATGACCTTCACGAAATTCATCACTGAGAAATGTACTACCACGCTGGAATTCGGAAATACAATTTACACTGTTCTATTAGATGGTGCTTCATCCCCAAATTAAAAATAAAGTCTCTCGATGCATTGCTCCGGTGTTAAACTACATTTGAAGTCATAAAAAGATATTGCCCGGAAGTTTTCAGGCGAAGTTTCTATTTCTGAAACAAAATTACTTTTTTCCAACTGCTGTGAAAAACAAATGCATAGGCGTAAAGAAACTATCAAAGATAATTTAAACATAGAAAAGTCTATTCATTCTAACATTTTAATAGCGAGACACTAGCACCACAGTTGGTAGTATTTTACAGAAACTTTTCTAGCAGTCCTCGTATAAATTGAGTGGTAACGTAATCCACCAACAAACTTCGAGTACACTAAGAAATAAAAAAAAATCTTACTTAGAGGATCGAGTGTAAATTCAGCTGCGTTTCAAAACTACAGGTTGGGAAAGCGTGGGAAAATATGCTTTAGAGCTTCGTATTTCCAACACCACAATAGTATGTGCGGGCAAGGAATTCTCCAAATGAAGTGGGAGATGTCCAGAAATTTTCTGAATCAAATATGTGTCGAAACGTGGAAAAATATGATGACTTCCCCGTAGGTAACAATCATTAGTTTGCACCAAGTCGCTATCTACAATAGATTACATAATTATGCCGAACGTGTTTTAGTGTGTGGATGCATAACAACCAGGTGGAAAAATTACATGTATTGTAGGTTTTTTCTTATCAGTGAGAAAGAATGTCATTGCCCGGTTGGATGTCAGTGATTACGCGTATCATTTTTTTCTTATACGTAAAGTCGTCTTATTCATACTCATTTCGACCTGTGTGTTCTTTAGAGAATTTTTGGAAATCAACAGCTTCTTCCTTTGAGAAATCCTTTGCACAGTAATTCCAGAATTTTGGAATATGTATTTTTGGGTACTGATAGGTTTCAAATCTTTGACGACAGCATGCCGCATGAGTTGATTATTTGTGTTATGGGAAATATAATGAAATTCAAAAAATCATTTTCCCACGCTTTCAGCAGTTTCCAGTTCCTTGTTGATTAAAACGATTTCCTTATCTTTAGATTAGTGTAATATATAACTCGAAGTTTGTCGGTACCATTACATTATCAGACTCTAGCTTATTTTTACCACTAACATTGCCTGAACGAACTCAATTTTTCATTTGTTACTTTTCCTCCGCCGATATGTAATTCATGAGAGAAAGTATATCCAAAAGGGCATTGCTGCACGCGAGATACAGCAATTATAACTACTTATAGGTTACTACGTGGAATAGAATTGTCTTTGAGATTTTCCGGGTGGTAGTTGTCAGGCATACTTTTCTCCATGAAACTGGATTTTGATGGTAAAATATTTCTTGTGGGTTGGAGTATTATTAGTGTTATTTTGCGTTTTCCGGGAATCAGGGATGGAAATGTTATTTCGAGGACGAATTATCACCTTACTATAGGCAGGTCCGCACCTTGTATTCTTACAACGAGGTGCAAACTTTGATTTTGGCGTCCACTTTGAAGTAGCCGAAAGTTCAGGAGGACTGAAGTGAATGTTAATTAATCATAACCTATTCTAATTTCCTTAACGTGGTATTTCTAACTTATTAAACCTATTTTGTAATATGTAGCAATCTAAAATTAATAAAGGGCATTAAAAATAATTACCGTTTTAACGCACACAATCGTGGACATTTAATAATAGTCGAACCCATATTTCAGGTACGTTTTTCGATATATTTTATTCTGTGCGTAAAAAAAAACAAGTTTTGAGAAGAATTAAAATTAATTTAGTTATAAATGATAGTATTTAAAAGGAAATAAAACCAACTTCAAAGAAGAACTTGACGATTAAAAATATTATTTTGAAATTTCAGATATTTCAAGTCAGGACCAAATTATTAATTAAACCAAACAACCACCTAGTTTTGTAGCACAGCTGTGGGTTAGTATAGGGTCAGTAATGTGTAAAGTTGTAGGTAGTAGCTTGTTTTTCAGTAGATTTTAATTTGGTGCTAATTTCAAAGATGTGGAATTAAAGGAATTGAAATTATTACTTTTACTTTTAGTGAGTTTCTTTAGTGTTATTTCTATTTTTTTAAAAGATCATCAAAGTAGTAGATAGGTAAAGGTTTGTTTTTTTTGAAAAATTGACTATTTTAGCTATTCCGAGCAGGCTGAAAGTTGTAGAGGATGTTGTAAGATAGACAATGCTTTTAAAGTATAATTTTGATAAAGTTTGCTTAATAAGAAATGAAGTTATTATAAATTTTATAATTTGATATTTTTTTCATTGTATCTAAGTTTAATACCAGGTAGTCGAGAGGTCTATATGAGAGTGTCCTTGGGTTGTTTACAAATTTATTTTGACACTTTGGAAGGTCGCCTTGGGTAAAAAGTTATTATTGTTGAGTAAAGCTCTGATATCATTAATTTTATTAAGATATTAATTGAATTATTAATTTTATTGAAAGTTGTGAACATTGAGGAACATTTATTTATTAATTTTTCATTTTATTCATTTTATGTGGGCATCTTTACTGCACGGCATCGATGGTCTTACTGGAAAGTAAGCTTGTTAATTCCTTTTGAGGATTTTATAACGTTTTTGCGCATGTGTGATATATTTTTCTACAGCAGTTTGAAAAAGCAGGCTAATGTCGGGGAAGATTACTTGCGAAGAAATTACATTTCTGAACTTGTGACAGCTGAACGTAGTCTTTTCTTTGATTATTTGTGACATGGAAATTTACTTTCAGAGAAATATTACTATGCGGTTTAAATTCTTTTAAATGAAAGAAATCTTTAAGAAATTAATTACCTTAGTACGAAATTTTAACTGCAAGACTGGTAAGAAACTTTTCATAATATAAGCAGGGCCGGATTTACCACTAGACCCAGGCCTAGGGGCCCAACTTTAAAAGGGGGCGAATATTAAACAGAAAAATGATAAATTCCTATTTAAAACGTGAGACGAAAAGATATTTAGCAAAACACATTAAGGGTGTTCCATTCACTGTCACCTTTTACCTGGGCGACCCTTCTTACATAGCTGACTTCAGGTAATTTAAAGTTAAGCTGCTTTACATTAGATATAGTATAACGATCATTATATTAGGAATATAATTTATTCCCATTTTTAACTTTTTACGCACCAATAATCCTTTTAGTCAATGCTACACATATACACTAAATTCAAAGAGCGGAATTTCACTCAATTTGAGTGTATTATTTAATCTTTCGAGAGCGAAAAGAGGCTTCTTAGAGCGGATTTTCATCGAAGATGAGAGAGATTTCTGTTCGAAGAAAGATGGGATTTATGGTAGTTCTTGTCGGTGGGAAAGTAATCTTTTTATATGCATTTCCATCAATTGAAATAAAATGTTCTTTTGAGCATTAGAAAGAGGCACTAAAATGTTTAAAATGTTAAAGAGAAACAACTTGGAATATTTATTCCTAAGTAATAACGAAGAAAATTAACGTGTTTATGAATGAAAAATAGTAAAAAAAAAACCTAACCAGTGCCATTTGAATCTACTACCTTCTGGCCAGCAAAGCAACGCCTTTTCTCCTAGGCTAGATGGCCAACAAAGATAAATCTTTCGTCCCGTCAGGTACTTGAGATCAATGTTTGAAGATTTCTGTTAAATATCTTATTCCTGATATATTCTGGTATATTTTGTCATTGAGAAAGATATCAGCTCTTCTTATGACTTTTTAACTAAACGCTATAAACTTCACAAAAGAACTTTGTCTTTCGGAAAACTTGACTGCAACAAATGGCGGAGAACAAACATCACTAGTACCCATGATGCTTTCCGCACCCCTCTAAAGAGAAGAGAAATCGCTCTTTTAAGTATGAAGAATAATTATAGCATCAAAAGTTCAGCTAGAAATATCACATATTGTGCAAAGCGAGACAGTCTTACTGAAAACCAAATAAGAACAATAATTGAGAAAATGTTGGTAGCTGTAGTTGTCCTCATATCTCTGTTGTTTCGATTTGATGGCTTGTCTTCTCTTATTATTACAAAGGACGCGCCAGGAAATGAAACAACTTTACGTCTGCGTCTAGACTACAAACTAAGTGACAAATGACAGCTCACATGCGCAGTGCAGAACGTAAAGCGCGAGTCTCCTGCTGGAAAAAATATATACGTTTTTAAATTCTTTTTGGTGCCTATTCCCTTTATAAACATAAGAAGGAAGCAATTTTTATTTAGTTGGTCACTTCCAATATATTCTCGGCCAGAAAGAGAACAAACACTCTGTACGCGTACAACATCCGTGATATACATGTATCAACGAATGGATATGCGAGACGAGGAAAGGATGCCATATTTGTTTTATAAACAAAAAATAAAAACGATTTTTATTTAATTATGTATACCCTTTGAACCTACATAATTCTTTCACACTAGATATAAAGGACGTGTGCAGCATCCGTGCAAACGAACGGATATCCGTGCCGTGGCATGGGTTATGCACGGATACCATACGTGTGGACAACCCGTGAAAAAGAACGGATATGCATGCCCTTTCACGGATTATGCACGGATATTATACGTGTGGAACATCCGTGCAAACAAACGGATATGCGTGTCCTGGCTCGGATTCTGCACGGATGCCATTTTCCTTACAAACATAACAAGAAAGCGCATTTTCATTTCATTATTTGCCCTTCGAATCTACATATCCACACTATAGATATGAGACGAGTGCAACATCCTTGCAAACGAATGGATATGCGTGCCAATGCACGGATTCTGCACGGATACCATAGGTGTGCAACACGCGGGCGAACGACCGGATATGTGTGCCCTGGAACGGATTTTGCACGGATATCATACATGTGCACCATCCCTCCAAATGCACAGGTATGCGTGCAGTGGCACGGATTATCCACGGATGGCATTTTCGTTAACAACATAACAAGGAAGCTATTTTTATTTAATTATTTGCTCTTTCCACCTAATTATTTATTCGACCTAAATATTAGAGACGTGTGCAGCATCCGTGCAAACGAACAGCAATGCGTGCCGTGGCACGGATTATGCACGTGAGCCATTTTCCTTAACAACATAACAAGAAGGCTACTTTTATTTCATAATTTACCACTTCAACCTCAAAATGCATTCCACGCCAACTATACGAATATCCATTACATACTATCGGATACCCGTGCTGCACATTTGAGTCACATGTCTCAAGTAACGTGTACAAATGCACGGCTGTGGTATGGATTATGCACCCGTGCAGTACACGTACGTGCTGTCTGGGAACAGGCGAGAATAATTTAAGCATAAGTTAAGGGTACTATTACATGAAGATACGAAGATATTTATGACTTAAACTGGGATAGAGTATTGTAGAAGTTTGATAAGATAGTACCTAAGGCTTTACTTAAGTTTCTATCTTGACATTTGCCTATTGTAACTGAGGAACAACTTTAGAAGAAAACGCAAGAAAGTTGACTGGCCGTAGACTTTAAACCCACCTACCCACCTCTGAATAAACTGATTTGGTGTGGCTGTCTACTTATATAGAATACCAGAATAGAGCTGTAATCAAAATAAAATCTTTGGCTGGAAGAAACCAAACCGGACTGCAATTTTATTTCGCTTGATTCTTGTAGTAGGTTACAAGACTAACATGATGGTACCAAAATTTTGAAAATTGATCTGGGTTAACATGGGTAATTTTACAGTTGTAGTTGAAAATCAAGGGGAGGGAGCATAACGGGCTACTTTTTCCGCTTGATTCTTGTGACGAGACAAAGACGATAGTACCAAAAGTTTGAAAATTACACCAGGGGAACATGGTAATTTTGTAGTTGAAGTTGAAAAATCAGGGAGAGGGAGCACACCGGACCCCAAATTTTTTGCTTGATTCTTGGTGTATGAGATAAGACTAACACGATGGTACAAAAATTTTGAAAACTGCACCGAGGGAACATGGGTACTTCTACAGTTGAAGTTGAAAAATCAAGGGTAAGAAGTACACAGGGCCACATGTTTTTAGCTTGATTCTTAAAGTTGTGGCGAGACAAAGACGATGGTACCAAAATTTTGAAAATTAGACCCGAAGAACAAGGGTATTTTGCAATTAAAGATGAAAACCAAGGTGAATATTTGTTCCACAAATTGACCCCTGGAAATGTATTTATGGTAATCCAGCACAGGCGGAGGCAACTATTGACACCAAATAAATTTCAGAGCACAATTCGTAAGGAGATAATTACAAATTATTGATAAGTGCACATCTTCCGCAAATTTCAGCTTGAAACCTTCCCAAAAATATTAACATCGCATATTTTTGCGGCGGTTTGAGCACAGACGGAAGATTCTCTTGCCACATCCTACACAAAGCACAAAGGAATAGCATGAATAGTGTTTCGATGCTTATATTCTCAGGAAATTTGGGTGTGAAGCTGCCTCCCCAATTGAGTCTTGCCTAATTTTGAGACAAAATGAGCACAAACGAAACTTTTGTACCACAAACGAAGAAAACGATTGATATTATTGAGCTTCAAAATATGTTCGGAGAATTTAAGCGTGAAAATGGCCCCAAAATTGAGTTTATCCGTAATTTGCAACGATTTGAGTTGAAACAGACAATTTTGTTGCAGTCTTCAGCACAAATGATTGACATGAATTGCGTTCCAAAACCTATAATTTCAGTGAATTTGAGCGTTCAACTTGCATCCCCCTAACACACAAAAGAATAAGTGTTGCATAATTTTATGAAGCAATGAGCTCTAATGAAACACTGCAGCACACACGAAGCACAAACGATCGCACTTCATTTTGTTCATAGTTCATTATTTGGTGGAGGGGAGCTGCACAGAGATCGAACAGCCCCGCATTCAAAACAGACCTACTTCACGCGGGCGATTCTAGCAATTAATTGCTAGTACAGAAACGAAAATATAACAGGGTTGCAAGGACATAGAAACTTTACTACACCAATGTTATTTAGGGTGATTTTAGCAGTTTATTGCCACATTACATACATTTACAATTAAAGAAAAAATGCCTAACAGCAATTAACGGCTAAAGTCACCTGCTTGTTAAAGGAATTTATAGAATGAAATATTATGGACATTCTGCATATAGGGTGCCGAAACAGGAAGTCCCCCACCTTAATTCAAGAAAATGAAAATGGAACAATAATCTAGACACCCCACGGAACCACCGATAAAAGTTTGATGCCGTGGTCTCTATTATGTCACAAGGAAAAACCCCACATAAATTAACATCGAATATATATAACAAAAATTATGGACATTTTGCATATAGTGTGCCGAAACAGGAAGTCCTCCACCTAAATTGAACAAAATGAAAATAGAACAACAATTTAGACACCCCACGGCACCACCGATAAAAGTTTGATGCCGCGGTCACTATTATGTCCGAAGGAAACCCCCACAAAATTAACATGGAATATATATAACAAAAACTATAACCATTTTGTTTACAGGGTGCCGAAACAGTAACTGTTCCACCTAAATTCAACAAAATGAAAATGGAACATCAATACAGACACCCCACGGCACCACCGATATAAGTTTGATGCGGCGGTCACTATTATGTCACAAGGAAAAATCCCAGAAAATATAACATCGAATATATATAACGAAAAATATGCATATTTGGTATATTGGGTGCCGAAACACAAGTGTGCCACCTAGATTCAACAAAACGAAAATGGAACAACAATCTAGGCACCCCACGCCACCACCGGTAAAAGTTTGATGCTGCGGCCACTATTATGTCACAAGGAAGAACCCCACAGAAATTAACATGGAATATAGATAATAAAAATTATGGACATTCTGCATATAGAGTGTTGAAACAGTAACTGTCCCACCTAAATTCAACAAAATGAAAATGGAACAACAATCTAGAGACCCCACGGCACCACCGATAAAAGTTTGATGCTGCGGTCACTATTATGTCACAAGGAAAAAACCCAGAGAAATTAACATGCAATATGCAGTATATAACAAAAATTATGGACATTTTACACATAGGGTGCCGAAACACGAAGTGCCCCACTTAGATTCAACAAAATGAAAATGGCATAATAGTCTGGACACCCCACGGCACCACCATTAAAGGTTTGATGCTGTGGTCACTATTATGTCCTAAGGAAAATCCCCACAGAAATTAACATGGAATATATACAGTATATATATACTGTATATATATACATTAGTATAGTGTCAATGATGTCATCCTCAGAGCTCTAGTTTCTGCTAATGTACCATCGGTACGAGAACCATCTGGCTGTAGCCGCTCCGACGGTAAGAGACCTGATGGAATGACACTAGTTCCATGGAAAAGAGGAAGACCTCTATTATGGGATTTCACCTGCGCTGATACATTCGCCAATTCCAATGTTACTTATTCTTCCTTGAAAGCGGGTGGTGCTGCTATTCGTAGAGAGGCCGATAAAAATCGAAAATATTCCAATCTACTTGCACAGTATATTTTTGTTGCGATCGCAATTGAGTCAAGTGGTACTTGGGGCACGGCAGGCCTTAATTTTATTAAAGAAGTTGGTCGGCGAATACAGATCGTTTCAGGTGATGCTCGCTCGACCACCTTCCTAATCCAGCGCCTCAGTATCGCAATTCAGCGAGGAAATGTATCTTCTGTTCTTGGTACGTTGCCTCCTGGGAAGGCATTAGACGAGATTTTCCTGCTTTAAAGATGTTTTTTTTTTTAGATTTTGTTTCAATACCATTATTAATAAATACATTTTACAGTTTATATGAAGCTACTTCTCAGCCCCATGTATTATTTATGGACGTTTGATACAATGTATTCCATATAAGAAAATACCTTTTTTTTCGAAATGGCGAACGGGATATTTGATCTATGACTTTGACCGACCTTACGGGGCATCCTTATCCTGTGATGTGTATGCTTATATATATATATATATATATATATATATATATATAAATTACGGACATTTTGCATATAAGGTGCCGAAACTTGAAGTGCCCCACCTAAATTGTACAAAATGAAAAGGGAACAGCAATCTAGACACCCAATGGCGCCACCGATAAAAGTTTGATCCTGCGTTCACTATACTGTCATAAAGAAAAACCACACAAAAATAAAATAGAATATATATAACAAAAGTTATGGTCATTCTACATATAGGGTGCCGTAACATGTAGTGCCCCACTTACATTCAACAAAATGAAAATGGCACAATAGTCTGGACACCCCACGGCACCAACGATAAACGTTTGATGCTGCAGTCACTATTATGTCACAAGGAAAAACACATAAATTAACATCGAATATATATAACAAAAATTATGGACATTTTGCATATAGTGTGCCGAAACAGGAACTGGCCCACCTAAATTCAAAAAATGAAAATGGAACAATAATCTAGATACACCGTGGCACCACCAATAGAAGTTTGATGCTGCGGTCACTATTATGTCACAAGAAAAAAAACCAAAGAAGTTAACATGGAATATATATTACAAAAATTATGGACATTTTCATATGGGGTGCCGAAACACGAAGTGCCCCACCTAAATTGAACAAAATGAAAATGGAAAAACAATCCAGATACTCCACGGCACCACCGATAAAAGTTTGATGCTGCGGTCACTATTATGTCAGAAGGAAAAACCCCACATATATTAACATTGAATATATATAACAAAAATTATGGACATTTTGCATATAGGGTGCCGAAACAGGAAATGCACCACCTAAATTAAACAAAATGAAACTGGAACAACACTCTAGACACCCAACGGCACCACCGATAAAAGTTTGATGGTGAAGTCACTATTATGGAACAAGGAAAAACCTTACAGAAATTAACATGGAATATATATATAACAAAAATTATGGACATTTTCATATAGAGTGCCGAAACACGAAGTGCCCCACCTAAATTGAACAAAATGAAAATGGAACAACAATCTAGACACCCCACGGCACGACCGATAAAAGTTTGATGGTGAAGTCACTATTATGGCAGAAGGAAAAACCGCACATAAATTAACATGGAATATATATAACAAGAATTATGGACATTTTCCATATAGTGTGCCGAAACAGGAACTGGCCCATCTAAATTCAATAAAATGAAAATGGAACAATAATCTAGATACGCCACGCTACAGCCGATAAAAGTTTGATGCTGCGGTCACTATTATGTCACAAGTAAAAAACCCACAGAAATTAACATGGAATATAACAAAAATTATGGAGATTTTGCATATAGGGTGCCGAGACATTAAGCGTTTCACCGGAATTTAACAAAAAGAAAATGGAATAATAATCTAAACACCCTACGGAACCACTGGTGACTATTATATCACAGGGAAACATCCGAGAAAAATTAACATGGAATGAATATTATTAAAATTATGGAAATTTTAAATATATGGATGCGGAAACAGGAAGTGCTCCACCTAAATTCAACAAAAAAAAATTAAACAACAATCTAGGCACCCCACGCTACAGCCGATAAAAGTTTGATGCTGCGGTCACTATTATGTCACAAGTAAAAAACCCACAGAAATTAACATGGAATATAACAAAAATTATGGAGATTTTGCATATAGGGTGCCGAAACAGGAAATGCCCAACCTAAATTGAACAAAATGAAAATGGAACAACGATGTAGACACCCCACGGCACTATCTATAATAGTTTGATGCTGCCGTGACTATTATGTCCCAAGGAAAAATCGCAGAGAAATTAACATGGAATATATATAACAAAAATTATCGATATTTTGCATATAGAGTGCCGAAACATTAAACGTTTCAAAGGAATTCAACAAAAAGAAAATGGAATAATAATTTAAACACCCTACGGCACCACTGGTGACTATTATATCCCAGGGAAACACCCGAGACAAATTAACATGGAATGAATATTATTAAAATTTTAAATATAGATATATGGATGCGTAATCTGGAAGTGTCCCATCAAAATTTAACAAAAAGAATTGGATAATAATTGGATAACAGAAAGAGTGGGATAATAATCTACACTCTTCGCGGCACTTTATCTATACTTTCAGGCGTATATATTATGAAAAATCTTAAATCTTATTTCGTTAGTCTTGAGCTGTCCGTCCTATCTTGTCAAGGAAAGTGAGGTTTTATAAGTGAATGAAGAAAGTTTTGTTGCTTTTTGTGGAGGTCTGTGTTCAATTGGCCCTCACACCGTGAGTTGAATGCGAATGAAAATCAGGCGAAGGTCAATTGTTGGTGTGGGTATAGCCAACATACTACCTGGTTCTGGCAGTTCAGTTACACCGTGAACGTGCGGAAGGACAGAGTGAACATGGGACCTCTACAGAGCGTCATAAGGGCGTGTATGCTGTACGAGTTCAAACTGGGGTCAAACGCAGCTGCAGCGAGGCGGAAGATATGCCAGCCCTTAGGTGAGGGTGTCGTGACAGTGCAGCGGTGGTTTACCAAGTTTAAGGACGGTGACGAAACACTCGAAGACGCACCACGTGCAGGAGGACCAACACAGGTACCAAATGAAGATCTTCAGGCAGCAATTGAGGCGAACAGTGCCAAACATGTGAGGAACTGGGACTACAATTCAGTGTGAGTGGAGAAACCATTCGGCAGCACTTCCATCAAGTTGGAAAGCACTACAAGTTGGGTCGATGGGTCCCACATGATTTGACTCCGGGCCAGGAGGCAACGCGAGTAGACCCCTGTGTTTATTTGCTGTCTCGTCTGAGAAAGGAGCCATTTCTGGACAGGGTGTTGGCGTGACTAAGTGAGTCCTGTACGAAGCTCCACGGCGCCGTCATCATTGGTTAGCATCCCATGAACCGGTTCCAAAACAGCCGAAACAAGCACTGCCCCAGAAGAAGGCCCTCCAGTGTGTTTGGTGGACTGCTCGCGGCATCGTGCATCGGGAACTGCTACCAGCTGGTCAGAGCATCAATGCAACTGTGTACTGTCAGCAGTTGAGCCGTGTTCAAGAAAAACTTAAAACTTTGGAGCCAGCACTTCTGAATCGCAAAGGTGTCCTCCTGTTACAGGACAACGCTAAGCACCACGTGGCTAGGATGACCCGGGACACCATTCTACGCCTTGGATGGGAAACACTATTGCATCCGCCATACTCCCCGGACATTTCACCGTCCGATTTTTGCCTGTTCCATTCCTTGGACAATCACCTTAGAGGACGCCAGTTCAAATTCCTAGTAGAGGTGCAAAATGCACTTGATACCTTCTTCGCTTCACGGCCCACCAAGTTCTACCGCAATGGAATCGATGGCCTTCCAGAACGTTGGCAGAAGGTCGTCGATGCTGATGGGGTCTATTTTTGATCTTCCAGGTACGTCTTAGGTGACATGTCGATCTTCGAAGTGATGGGTGAAAAAGCGGCAGAACTTTCTTGCTTACCTTTATACCTCGTCTTGGTTATTTAAATTTTCGTAGAACATTTACTGAAATTCGGGACAAGTAGCGTCTCGCGTCAACCCAAAATGTCAACCCCGCAGGAATTCCTAAGTTTGGTCACGTTACTAAAAGCAGCGACTTCGAAAAATTGAGTTGATATTATATATACGTGTATATTATATATATATATATATAGTGTCTTGCAAAATTTCACTGACAAAGATACCTCATGAGATTGCTGACATAAAAAGAACAATCCAATATTCCTTCGAAGGTGTACTTATCCTTCGTTTCGGCGCTATAGGCTGCCGAGAATGTTGTTAGACTAATTTAGAACTTGATATTTCTAATACTATTAACAGTATAACTGTGGAGTCAAGTCACCCTCAAAGAATTGAAACATGCTGTATCGAAAGATGTGTATTCCAACATTGTGCAATAGGGATTTTTCAAATGTAGTAAGGTATTCCCAGGCATTATTTTGCGTTAATGTGTGTGGAAATAAACACGTATAAAACGACTTTCCGTATGAGTACAGATAAACGTAATCGCTAGGTTTAACCAGACAATGAAAAGTTTTTCCCATAAATGCTCGTATCTATGCCACATTATTCCTTGAGTTTAGCGGTTTTTTGCGCCAGCAATGAAAATTTTGCGTTCGACCCAAACTAATGCTATAGCCAAAATTCAACCCGGAGTCGAACTTCACGCATACTGAACCTGACAGTCAAATTCAGAGTTCAGAGTTCGTACCTATGCCATATTATCACTTGATTTATGGTATTTTTTGTACCAGAACTAAAAAATTGCGCTTGATTGTAGCTCAAGCTATCTCCCATTATATATATGATTTTGTAGAATTATACTTCATACTGCGTTCTTAAATGAGGGGAGCTGAAACCGGGTCACTTTTTGGTGAGAGTCTGACTCTGAAATAGGTAACCAGCGTCGTTTTCCGAAATATGGCCGAAATGAACTGGTGACTCATCATCCGGTCTTGACCTGTATGACCCGTGTGGCTTGTTAACCCTAAATCGCCCCAGATGACCAAACTGATTCTGTGACCTTTTCATGACTCATTTTGACTTCGTCTTGTTTTGTTAGAATCAATATTTTTATTTCTGAGATTCACCAACTCTTTCCGAATAGCTTTTCAGAAGGAGGAGTTTTTGTTGTTCTTTTACGGAGATATGAGACTTTTTCTATGGGAAGACCATTGGAAAATAACGTACTTTGTACATTGTATAGATTTCCCAGGACAGCGTTTGAAAGTTCTTAATCGTAAAGATTAGCTTGTAATTGAGGGACTCTGATTATTCTTTTCTTGTAAGATTGTTTCTTAAAAAAACCTACAAAGAGGACAAAGGTATAGCTGAAGCTATACGTCCAGAAATATGATTACTACTTTCAGCGGTCGGTTTCTCAAAACTTTTGGAACAAGTTTACTAATATCAATTCGCTTCACAAGTCCCTGTTATCAAACTTAGAGTTGTAAAATACTAGCTACAAGTCAACGGACTGGTATCACAATGTGACTAGTATTACTAGTGATTCTGTTTCTCGAAATAACAGTGTAGTCGTCTACACTTGTAACCCACAAGTAAATGTCCACAAGTATCTGCAGGCGTTTTAGCGTATGTAGATGGATCGTTACAAGCCAAGATTTACTTTTTACTGGAACAGTATAATTGATAAGAGAGTTTGGAAACGGAATTACGTGCATACATTTTTCAAATGGATTCTAATTAAAAAATAATAATATGGAATGGTTCAACATCACTCAAATATTTATGGCAATGTCTTTCCACCATAAATATTCATCCAATAACTGTGAAGTTGTAGTCAAGAAAAACATACTTATTTAAAATTTATTATTATTGTTATTATTATTACTATAGTCTAAATAAAACTTGTTAGTATTTT
>JAGDQP010047758.1:0-14937 GCA_022664845.1 Lepisma saccharinum
TCTGATCTCTTAGTAATGCATTTGAAGCCTGCCATTAGAACAAAATGGCGGGAGACTGCTCAGAAATAGTATCTACTGCAGAATTGTAACGCCTTCCCCCTTATGTTCCGTAGGACAAATGAAATCATCCGAGAGATTAAACTTGCGTGTTTGCCAAATCCATTGTATTCACCTGCCATTGTATCACCAGATTACCACATTTGGGTGCCGTTTGAAGGAGGACTTAGGTGGTCGAATGTTTAGTTCCGATGAAGGCGCCCCCCCCCCCCCCAAAAAAAAGTGCATAAATCGCTGCAAATCAGACCCAAAGACTTCTTTGCTGGAATACAGGCACTTCCCAAAAGATGGCGCACCTGCATTGAGAGATAGGGGGACTAGAAAAATGATATCGTGTTTTCTAGTATAGCCAAAAAATAAAGTGTCAAAATATAATTAAGGTTATTTATTGAACCACCCTCGTATATGAGAAGTATTTTATTACATAATACTGAAAAAACAGGGCTGAAGTAAGAAATTGCTTAGAAGTGTCACCTTCAGATAGACATGATAAAGTTTCCGGACTTATTGCATACATTACTTATACTTTTTGAACACATACAAACGAAACATTATATGTATAAAATGTGTGAAATAAGTGTTTCGTTTTACAGTACACCTTGATAGTGTTTCTTTCTGTATGTCTTATTCAAGTGTGCATGCCAGGAGAATGGATATTGCAACAAGAAAAAAATGTATCATACCTACTAATTATAACGAACAAATCTTTTGTTCTTCATTTTATAGTTAACGTTATCTTGAGGAAGTATTAGATATAAACCAGTCTGCAGAGCAACATGTTTTTCTCCGTTCCTTTATTAATTTTTATGTGGCTTTCGTGAGTTCTTTATGTCATTGTTACTCTTATCATTGGTTCATGAACAGATTATGGGTATCGTCTGACACCAGTATTAGCGGATATTGCCTCCATGTGCCAATTAAATGAAATAAAGCTCCATTCTGTTTAAAATCTTGATAAATTTTCGTGGGAAATGAAAAATATATCCGATTCCATAAGCATGCACCAACAAAAATATTCTCACAAATTTTCCGATAACTTTGTGTTTCAGCTTCTTTTGTCACCCATAAGTACACACGTTCCAGGAATCTGGCAGTATTTTTTTAACAGTGATATTTTTTTGTGTTCGACTATTCGGATCTGAAACAGATTCTGTACAGCGAACGATTTTGTGTAAAAATGAAAATTGCCTGGTTGTATACAAATCCGGCATAAATACTACATAATATAAGCATAAAATATTATATTGAACTAACCCTAACACAGAATATCGGGCCGATATTGGCCCAGTAACGGCCAATATTGATCAAGATTTGCCCAATATTGGGCCGAAATTGACCCGATATTCTGTGTTTCTAGAGAACTTTGAGCTTTTGTGCTCATTGGTTATCAATGAGAGAGAATGTCACTGTCCAGTTGAATGGTATTGAATACATAATATAAGATCATATAAATAATAAATCACAGCCATATTCAATCCACTAGTGGATGAGGCCTCTCCCCGAAGGGAGGAGTTGGTCTACTGCTCCCACGCTGACCAGACGGGTTGGAAGAGGAGAGCCGAAGCTCTCACTGTGATCGCCACTGTCTTTTATTCACAGCAGCTCCCCAATTGTCCTCACGATGCTGGGTCAACACCGAAATTTTTGAGCCCCCACCGGGAATCGAACCCGGGACCGCTCGCACTGAAGTCGAGCGCGCTACCGACTAGGCTACGCAGGAGCTCTAAGATCATATACTATATAATATTTACTCATACGGAAAGTCCTTTAATTCATGTTCATTTTGACCTACAGTTACTTAAAAAAAATCTGGGAATCACTTACTTCCTTTGAGGAATCTCTTGTGCGCCCATCGCGCAATTTTGGAATATATATTTTCGGATAGAGCATGTTCGAAGTTTTTGACAGAAGCATGCAGCTTCAGCTCTACTGTTAGTGGTATTCAAATTGTGAAATTGTAAAATTCATTTTCCCACGCTTTCGGCAGCCTGTAATCCGGAACGTGGGGAATTTCCACCCTGGTGACCAAGACTTTTCAACTTATTTTTTATGTACTGTCGTCCCTCGAAGTTTGTGTTTTGCATTACGTTACTACCCTGTATATGCTCTTGTATAATGAGCATCATTTTCGACCAAAAAATTCACCCAATTTTGGGGGTGTACTTTTATATTAATCATGTCCTAATTGTGAACATATAAACTTGCAGACAAAGAAACTTGTATGGTATTGCGTGTAACTAAAATAAAAGATAATATCGATATGCATTTGCATGTGTGAACATTTCCTTTTTATAACCGGTAAAGTTTATTTCTGTTTTACACTGTAGCCCTATTATAACGATACTTGATTTAAAATGTTGAATAGATATATACATCCTTTTTTATTTCAATTATCGTATCTAGTGTAAGAAAAATAACGCAACTTTTAGTTACGGTAATACCATTTTAACGTACGACAATTTTATTATTTCTTTCATTGAACGAAATTACGGTATTTTTTCTCTCTCCTTTTAAGTAGGTATAAAAGTTTACCATGCCTCTTATACATGGGAGTGAGCTATAGACGAGCAAATATATTATATAGTCAAATATGTATTATATTTGTTAGATAAAGGCCTTCGAAAAATAAATCCTTTTGATTCCGGAAATGACGGGTGGGCGTATCAGCTAGTACTAAATATAAAGTAACAAATCAGATATTTTATTCAACTCTCAATCTCTTATCGCGCCATGATGGGTTGAGCTTTGAGAGGAGATACGGATCAAATTTATTTATAGAGAAAACATCATATAACATCAGTATTCTTTTTCTTTCTCTTTCATTTGTCAAGAGTGAAAAAAAGTAGGAGTCGTCCTTGCCTTGACATTGAACTTTCGTTTGGAAGAGGGAGAGAGAGAGAGAGAGAAAGAGAGAGAGAGAGAGACAGAGGAATGAAAGGGAAGGAAGAGCCGTGCGTGTTGGCTGCTGGTGACGGGTTACTCACCCTCCGTCTTCTTCACACAGGAATCCCTTTCTCATCTCATCTTATTTGTAGCATCATCTTATCACATCATCCGCACTCACTTACAGTAGTCTAAATCTACCACAGCCACGACACAGGGAAAGATGAATCCGAGTTCAAGCAGTGAAATAGCTTCTTTAATAACGGTTTAAATATAGCAATTAACACAAAAAATCTTACGATTAGTAAGCAGGGGTCTATAAGCATACCATTTCGTAGAACACTGACTTTCAAAATTAAACAAAAGAAGTGTGACTGAACTAACTAAAATAAGGAGATAGCTCTTGTTCCGTACTTTCGGAAAATATCTGGAACAAGCAAAACCGTTGGATTAGCATTTCACACCTCTATGGTAATATGTAGCTTGTTTTTTCTGTGAATATCTTTTACACAGACTATTCAACGTCAAGTGTGTCCAGCTCTATATTGTTTCTTATATGATATGTACTAATCTACACAAGGATAACGGGACAATATCGGGCCTATACTGGGCCAATAATGCGGATACCAATCATGGTTGGCCGTTTTGACTAAACACTGATCTAGATTTGACGTGGTGCGATATTTCGACATTCAAAGCTATTCCTAAAAACCTGTTGTACTTCAGCTAGAATGTCTGTTAAATGGAGAAGTGTTATACCATAATAACATGTATAAAACGTCTACGTGCTTCCTGCTTAACAGGCCTTCGTACCTACGGTGCAAGTGTGTGTGTGTGTGAGTTTTCATATTTTTTTAAATACTGGACAGATGACACGCAATAATGAAATTTTGAAAAGCGGTCCCAATAATACTTGTGAATATGTATGAAATGAGAGATTTTGACGTTGTTTATTTTAGCTGAGAAATTAGAATTCCCGTAATTGATGGCGTCATATCCTACACAATACGTCAAAACTCTCTCACACACACGTAGCGTAGGTACGAAAGCCTCTTAAAGTAATTCTGTAATCAAAAGACTGTGAATGTCACCACATTCCATGTCAGTTTGAAATGAAATGCATAATTGACGTAATGTTATTCCTGGTTGGATCATTGACAGAGTGGATAAGACGGCGGTCGCAGACAAGTGAGAACATTTTCAACTATAAATGAAGACACGTAATAGAATAAATATGGGATATAAACAAGATATTTTTTTTTAAACTACTGTAAAAATATCGGTTTATTAAAACAGTAAATTCAAATCAGCGATCAGTATCGTTGCCGATCGACATGAATATCGCAATATCGGCAAAAGTCTTTTCCGTTCGGTTTTGATTGATGACCAGGTTTGAATTCTACATGCAAAAATATATAAAGGCCAAACATTTTCATAAAAGTTGTCAAAACATTGTTATACAACGTTTATAAAGAAATTCAACACATAACGATTCGCTGCTGAGTGCTGAAATACACAAATCTGCTTAAAATATGTTGTTTCCAATTGTCAGCACGCAAAACGCACAGTCTGCAATAAATTTATTTATACACAAGCAATTAGTATATTATTTTTCAAATATATACCCGGTAGATGATATAATCGTTATAGGACAATGATTTGTAAAGACTGTTTGCTGCTCTGTGAATGTACGACAAGATCCCTCGTTTCCAATTTATCGTTGTTTTCTTTAAAATCTCCATACATAAACAGTCTTTCTTCCGTAGAAATAGTGCACTCATCAGAACATGTCTGGAGCACAGCAGTTGATAAACACGTCTGGACAGCCAAGATTGTTAAAAAAAAAAGTTAAAAAAAAAACAACAACACAAAGATGAGTCACTCTTAATTAACTTGTATGACGCCCTTCATGGGTTGTAGACCTGCTGAATACTTCAGTTATGAGCACGACAGCTTTAATTTCCGTTTTCCATCTGCTCTGTTCAAAGTTTTTTGTAGTCATGTGTATGTATACATACATCCTTTACGATCCATCAAACTCAATCATTGATTTGTCAATCCAAGAAAAAAAAAATATTAGTGTCGGCAACTTTTTCATTCAAAAGTGAATTACTTTTTTTACTTAGATACTCATGTTTCTTGTTCATTTTTTTTCTTTCTTCTTTTTGGGAAAACCAGAAGAGTTGGGAGGTCTCTGGTATTAATACCAGTTATACAAGTTTAATACTTTGTGACAATTAAGACAAGATCGGTACTAAGGACAACGAGGAAACCACACTAGCTGATTTGATCACTCCATCTTTACATTACTTGGTTTTAATCTATAATGTACGAAAATGATAACCATATTCCCAATTTTTTTTGAAAATTTTGAATAGGAATTTTTAGAGAAGTTTATTTTTTCCTATTTGTACAGGGTAAGGCATAAGTTTGAAAACATTTACAAGAGGTTCAAACTTAGGTGGCAATCTGACCAAAGCTTTGGATAACAAAATGGGAGTAGATGAGGTGCACTTCCAATACACCACACGAACATGCAATGGACGTCTCAGCGTACCTACAATGTCTATCCATATGGACAGGAGCTGAACATTTTGATACAGTTGCAAATCCAAGCTGTATCAAAATGAAAATTTCGAAAATACTTAAAAGCACAACCGTCATGTTTCTTATGGGCGGAGGCAAACCTTACATATTTCCATGTTCCTTACATAGTTTGGATTCCAACTATTATAAATATAACGCTTTAATAATTACAACAGTTAATGAGCTAGTGCTTATAATAATCTGCTCCGATGGAATAAACACACACGCACAAAGAGAGAGAGAGAGATTCTATGTGAGAGAAGGAATGAATAAGAGAGAAACATAAGGAAAAAGAGAAAAAGGAGAGGAATAAACAAAGACACGAGAAAACCGAAGAAAGAGAGAAAGACCAATGAAAAACATGAAAATGCATTGATTTATTATGGTAAAGAACACACTCACACGTTGTTTATTCTCCGATCCTCGCTAGTGATGCATATTGTCTCCGTATTTCTCCAACTGGAGATGAATCTCTGATTAATTTCTCTAAATATTTTTTATGAAAAAAAAACAGCAACTTGATGCGAATTGAACCCAGGCCTTCCGATTGAAAGGCGAAATCAGTAGCCATTACACTACACATTTCGCTGCATAACCAATACTTAACATGTGTTTCAGTTTTTCCAAGAATTTAGGGAAGTAGTAAAGACTTTAAATGAAAGTGATTAGCTAATCCCTGAACGTAAACACCCAACATGTTAATCTGTGGGAATTGAAAACTTATATTCTGTAAATTCATCGTATTAGCTGTTGTATGATGGCAGTTCTCACAATCTTCATCTCTGCATACCAAGATGGCGGACAGATGTTTTGGCGTTCGGATTATTATTATTATTTTAAAGAAAGGTCTATCATCTAATCCCATCCTTTGAAACTTCAATCACGTAACGTGTGAGGCAAGCTGTTAGTTCTATAAACCTTGCCTTTTGCCTGCGTTATAATAGAAAATGACCTGGCAAGATTGAGGAATTGTTCGGAACCTTTGAGCTAAACTTGACGATACACTCGGTTGGTCCGCAAGAGAAAAGATTCGACCGTGTTTGTCCATTGACTAGAATTTCAGTTATAGCCCAATTTTTACGCTTATTGTCGGTATGTGGCCAGTTTTTTAAATTTATGTTTTAATCTTTGAGTTATAAACATACTGGACTACGCATATAATTGCACATCCTGTTAATAATATAGGGTTAACTACGTCTGTAGTCAATTCTTAGTAGCTGATTTAAACGGAGGCTAGCGGGCTGAAGCCCCCCCTAATGCTCAATTAAAATTAATTACGAAGGTGATGTAATTCACACTGAAAATTCTGAACATTTTGCTGAAGTGATTAAAAAGTTTTGGTCAAAGTTAAAATCTTTAACAACGCTAAATTATTTAGCAACGAAAGTGTACGATAATGTGGTCTGCCAGAGACATGACCTAGTGGCAAATGAAAAAGAATATAAGAATTATTGATGAATATTGTGAGCCACTATCATCCACAAGGAATGAATTATAGCCAGTAACTATGTACGTTATGGTGGGCTCCGTTTAAACGCGAAACATATATTGCCTTGTATATGCTTGAAGACAAGACCATGCTCAACCATTCCATCATCACAGCCTAGCATACAAGGACTCGTTTAAAATCAACTTACATCACCAGTTTATAATAATGTAAAGGATATCACTGTGCGACGTATACTCGCTGCGAACGGCGCATGGAGAAAGTAGAGGTAGTCCTCCACATATTCTCGATTTATGGTATGAAGTGAGGTGGAGTGGTCAGTCCCACGCTCGACCGTTCGTATCTCCCGAGGTGCCCAAGAGTACCAAGAACACTCTGGTACTCAATTTGATAGGCGTATGAGTGCACTTCAGAACATCAGGCATGGAAGCATTGAAGCAAGGTTCCCAGCATTCTGGACGGGATTCGTACCTAGTCCCCACGATTCTTAGTCAAACGTGCTCTTGCCTTGCTTTCAAATCATGATGTATTATTCTCTGTTTTTGTTTCAATAATTTCGTTGTATTTCAAGTTTCATTGTTGTACTCAACTAACAACTTTGAGAATGTAGAATTGGAAAATCCTTAATTATGTAGTTTAATTTTGTTTGAAATTAAAAGTTTGTTACTTAGTAGCCGCTATGTGCTCTTTCAAATTTATGATCTAAATCATATCTCTAACAGATTCAGTTCTGTTGCAGTTAACTTACAAACATAATTGCTCTTCGTATTGTGGGTACAATTCTTGGACTGATTGTTGTCAACTTATGAATCCTTCTGTCGAGCTACATCAATGTTATTCAATGGCTGATAATGCGATATAAATACTCAACTACTACAATGTTAGCATTGATCGACTAAAATTTATAATTAAAAGCTAATTTGGATGCTAATAAGTATTATTTTGTGTTCTGTTTTTCATGTTGAAAGCATGTTGAGTTTCAATCTATATCTTAACGAAAATTTGATTTCGTTGATAGGACATTAATGTGACGTGTTTTTAACTAATATGTTATACTATGCCATAGATTATACTTCATATGTGTTTTTCTAAATTTATTGCGTAAAAATTATACTTAAAAGCGAACAAAATGAAATTAACTATTTTTATCACAGATTTTGCATGTTGCGCGTTAATTTGACGTGTTTTCAACTATGAGATAGATATCCCTTTATATGCCTTTTTCTAATACAACATAACTTATTACACTTATTGAGAAATACAAATTCGAGGAACAGCCAAGCAAAAGAACACAAGTCCATTTTTAGATATAACATATACATTTTGAAGTCTTTAAAGATATACGTGCGTGCCTTTCTTAAAAAATTCGTACTAAAAATATAAAATAATTTTGCTGATGTATGGCTAAAAAGAAAACATGGGGCGCACTCTCATCATATACAGTTACTTTATAAATTCTTGAATTGGCGCGCCCCATGCTTTTCTTTTTAGTTGTGCATAAACAAAATTGTTTGACTTTGTAGTAAGAATTGTTTAAGAAAAGTATGTTTTTGAAAAAGTTTTTTAAATTTTTCTCTTGAGTTATTTCGGTGTTCGCATACTTTTTCTCAAACTAATGTTTTGTTACCCAAATCCTAAAGTGTTCTGCAAAAAGTCAAACACAACATCGTTACAGGCTAGTGTTTATTTTAGGATAAAGAAGTAATAATAATTAAAAAATAAAATAAAACATGATTTTAAAATATATAGAAATATATGAAAGTAATATACTGTATTTATATTTTAAAAGCATATGAACGTAATGACCGCTGGTCTAGTGGTTACCATCGCTGACTGCTGTTCATGGTTTACCGGGTTCGATTCCCGGCTCCGCCAAGGAATTTTGCTAAAGTGAGAGAGTTTGGAACGGTGCCCAGACTTCTCACCCAGCATCGTGATGCAATTGGGAATCTGCTGTGAATAAAAGACAGTGGCGATCACAGTTGAGAGCTTAGGCTCTCCTCTCCCAACACGTCTGGTCAACGTGGAAGCTGTTCACCAACTCCTCCTTCCGGGGGAGGCCTCACCTAGCAGTAGATTGAATATGACTGTGAATTATTTATATGAAAGTAAGAATGACTAACATTGCTGTGCAAAATTTCATCACCGTATGATGTCGGGAAATGTAAATTAAGGTTGCAAGATTTGAGGACACCACAAACCATTATGAACTAAAGAAAAGACTAAATAAATAATTAAAATATGTTTTGTTCCTTTTATGGCCTGAATGAAGAGGTTCATCGAATTACCGTATACAAAGTAATTTTCTGATAGAAGTACTTATCCCATGATAATATATACTTTCTTGATAAAATTACTTGCATGATTCGCTAGAGCTCTTTATTAAAATCTTAAAAGGAACATTTTTTAAAATCTAAAAATGGACTTCTGCGCTTTTGCTTGGTTACTCCTCATTCAAAAGTACGAAATATTTTGAAACGTACGAAATATTTTCATCGTCTTTAGAATGAAATTTCAACGCTGAGTACATGATTATTCAGATAACCACATTTTAAGAAAAGTTTATTAGTGTTCGTTTTAATAGTATTTTCGTTGACTTTTTCAATTATTTTTCACAGTTAATTAAACGGTTTATTAACTTTTCAAAAATACGTTGTTGTTTTTTCATCCTCCACTTTGACTTTGAATCTAACGGTTATTCTAAATGTTGATTTGAATCTCTTTTAAACCATTATTAAGCATCAGATAAACTGCTGAATAGCTGGACATACTGTATTCAAAAAATATATTTGGAAAACACGTGTTTTCATCTGTCACTTCTTGATGATGAACACTACTTTTTTTTCTTACCTCATGAGTAAAATGCCTCAACATACTAGTGGGCCGACAAGTCTGGATTTGTGGCGACTGCCTTCAAACCTGTACACGTGCCTTAATTTTATGTACAGCCTTCGTAGCATAAAATGAATAGTAAAAGATTGGAGATCGTCAAGATGGCTCCTCAGCAAAGTGGTTAGCGTGACGCGTTACAAACCCTGAGTACGCAAAGTTACAGCTTCGAATCCCACAGAAGACAGTGGGAAAATTTATACAAACAAATTAATATACTATCATGAAAGCAACGGACAAAGTCCAATTAATTGTGTATACCAAATAGCAAATGTGCTCTGTTTTGACCAACTGAAAAAGGTTAAACAAGTGCGCATAAACAACATTAAAAAAACGTTTCTAAAATACGTTTCTTCAACGTCCACTTCATGACGATGAACAAACGTTGATCTTAACCTGTTTCTCAACCACTATTCAGCGTCGAATAAACCGCCGAACAGGCGGACATATTGTTACATATAACGTTTCCGTACTAACGTTTATTCCATGAATTTTCAACGCATGTGTGTTCCTGGGGAACAAGCGTAAGAAACTTAGGTTATAACTGAGAGTTATAACCGAAAACTAGATTCCCTCTGGATAAAACTGGAAACGTACGAACAGGTTAACTGTTCCCTCTTGTGTCGGATTTCATATATCAACTTGAGTTGTAATGCAATCGAGCTATGTAGTATGATAAATTAGAGCTCACAGTATGAAACTCGCTCTCCTTATTTGTTTCAATATGTCATCGTACAGCGTATGACTGCGCAAGGTTATTATTATTGTGTTCCTCATACAAGTTTCCATGCTATCATATTCATGTTGTTTTAGTACTCTCTTAAAATGTTGTCCAATTACAGTTTGTGGAAAATCTGTTGTATATCGCGAAATGGAGCTAATTTCACCTTTGAATTAAGAGTACACAATCACAAGTATGTAAGAAAGAAAGAAAGAAACAATAGCTTGGTTAAAATAAAGTATATATCATCTCCGTATACTTTCATGTGTTGGCAACTCTGAGAGAAATGCATTTAAATAGCGGCTGTTAAAGCAATTTCTCCCAGTAGGAAAAACAAAGGAACGTCGTAAAAGTAATTAAGCTAAGTACTAATCCTAATTACATGAGATAATAGAAGAATGATGGAACTAGTCAGAGAAATTAAAATGTCAGCACCGGCTCCTTTTGAGTCCTTTCTTTCTTGCTTAGTGAGAGCCGCTAGCAATAATCCTTTCATCTTTGTGTTACATTTTTTAAAGATAATCTGTGGATTAGACCATACATTAGTTAATCGTCAAGAGGAAGGACAATAATAGAAATCAATGGTAAATAATCGCAGTCTCTGATTAGCTTAAGATAATAATTCTTAGTGATTAGGCGAAGCCAATCAGGAACGACACAAGATCGCGAATATGACAAGGACAGGAATGCACTTTTTTGTTCAAAAAATGTTACGTATTGTTCCTATAGAACGTTTTAAAAGTTGCATTCCTATTCTGGATATTACAAATATTTCATACTTCAATATCTAGAGCCATTCTCCAGTAGCACACGTACGTTAAAAATACGTCGTTTGAATGTTAGTACCGAAACGTTTTTAACCGTTCTATATATACCAGAATGTTCGCCTGTTTAACGGTTTAGTCGACGTTAAATAATGATTAAGAAGCAGGTTGAAATCGACGTTTAGAATAAACGTAGCGTTCAACGTCAAGAAGTGGACGATGAAGAAACATATTTTAGAAACATTTTTTGACGTTGTTTATGTCCATCGGTTCAACCTTTTTCAGTTGGCCAAACAGAACATGGTTAATGTTTGCTATACATGTTTAGTTGGACTTTGTCCGTTGCTTTCATGACAATATATTAATTTGTTCGTAAATTTCCAAGTCTTTTGCGGGGTTCGAAGCTGGAACTTTCCACATTCGTCGTCTCTAGAAAGAAAAGAGCCATCTACGGAGTCGTCTTCAGAATCACTAATCTTTTGTTATTCCTTTCATGTTACGAAGACTTTATCTGACGTAAAGGCATGCGTATAGCCTTAATATGAAGGCAGTCGCCACAAATCCACACACGTCGGTCCACCATCATGTGGAGGCATTTTACTCATGGAGTAGGAATAAGAAAAAAAGCGTAGCTCTAATCGTCTAGAAGTGACAGATGAAAGCACGTGTTTTCCAAGCATATTTTTAACTTTGTATATATCTATTTATTCAATGTTTTATCAGACGTTTAATAATGGTTGGAAAGAGATTAAGCGTTAGATTCAAAGTCAAAAGTGAACGATTGTAAAAAAAAAAAGTATTTTCGAAATGTTAATAAGCCATTTAATTAACGGTGAAATATACTTGGAAAAAAGTCCATGAAAATACCATTAAAACAAACACTAATAAATGTTTATAAAAATGTGACTCTGAATAATCATGTACTTAGCGGTGAAATTTCATTCTATAGACGGTGAAATTAGTTCCTACGTTTCAAAATTACTATACTATTAAATTTGTATTTCTCAATAATATGTCGTCTTAGAAAAAACGCATATAAAGCGAAATCTATGTCATAGCTGAAAAGAAAAGTTGAAAACACGTCCCATTAACGTCCTATCGATGAAATTAAATGTTCGTTGAAATGTAGTTTTAAATTCAATTTGTTTTCAACATGCAAATGAGAAAATGAAAAACGTTTCTATTTACTTTTAATTCTTACATTTTTATGCAATTAACTTACTTAGAAAGGCACATATAAAACCTAACCTATGCCATAGTTCAAGATACCGGTTGGAAACACGTCACATTAACGTCCAATCAACGAAATTAAATTTTTGATATTATATAGATTGAAATTCAACATGTTTTCAACATCCAAAAGAGAACAGAAAATAATAGCTATAATAACATTCAATTAGCTTTTAATTATAAAATAATGTTATTCCATTAAATTAGAAAGAATCCCGTGAAACTAAATATATACTATAGCTGAAAATAACAGTTGAATTCATGTCGTATTAACATCTTATCAACGATATTAAACCTTTGTTGAAATATGGTTTAAAATAAACATACTTTTTTCAACCGAAAACGGTTGATCAACGAAATAATGCTAAATTCAACTTTCAAAACACGTTTGTGTGCTACTGGAGATAGTTAAGGTTTAGCTATTTACTTAATAAACTCCAAATACAGTTCAGAGATCATTTTACCTAGGGACAACCCAAAACCAACCAAGGGGAGTTTGGAATTATATCGGGCTGGCCATATTCGGGGTACAATTCCAGTTTTTGCCGAATGGAACTGAGGGAAACTAGGAAAAACCTAATGCAGGAAATGCGTTGCTTGTCACGAACCCACAACCTTCCGATTGAAAAGCTAATTCTCTACCAACTGAGCTACTGTTGTTTAGGAAAACATGGCATGTAGCCTATAGCCACTCATTCTCCATATTAAAGAAGTGTATGTACGAACGAGAATATGTATTCACAAGTAAGTTTCTTAGGTCTATTATTAGCATCGGACCCCTGCGTAATAGGTAAACTGATTAACACTCTGACTTTGCCCAGGGCGCAGTATTTCGTAGATCCAGTGCTGAATATTTCAGTCCAGAAATCTGATATGTTGTTCACATACATAAACACGAGTTGGCCGGGGTTCAGGCGGTAGCGCGTCTGACTACGAATCGGGAGGCCCAGGTTCAAATCCCTGTAGATTCTTCTGACAGTGTTCCCATCCCTGGCGCTCTGAGGTGCACTCAGCCTCCTATCAAATTGAGTATCAGAGTGTCCTTGGTATTCCTGGGCACATTGGGAAGGTAAAGGCGGTCGGAACTGACTACCCTACATCACTTCGTACCGTAGGTCGAGAATATGTGGAGCGCTACCTCCACATCCACCATGCGCCGTTCACGGCGCATTTTATCGCACAGGAGATAGCTTTACCTTTTTTTATATACATCAACTTTTAAGAGGTACAAAAGAGTATTCAGCAAATTATTCAAAATCTCTTTAAAAAGTCATCTTAATTTTTTTTTAATAACAGATTTATAACAGTAATAGCCGAAAATATTGTTTAAATAATATATTTCAATATTGTACTGTATGAATCTAGTTTTGCAAATACCAGGTCTAATAATCATCATGATAAAGACGAAAAATTAATGGAAATGTATATGAGAAAAAGGGCGTTGTAGTTAAAACACAGGATGTATTGTAGGTGGGTGGGGATCTAAAATAAGGAAGAGGCGCCTATATCTCAACTGAATGCAACGCATGGTTAAATAGTCAAATTTATTAGTCGCCCTGGGCCATCGAAAAGTGTCCAACGCCCTCATACTTTAAGGACATTCATCTCCATTGCTTGATTGTTAAAACATACAACAAACTAGGAAATGGAGGAGGAAGGAGGGGATAGGGGAGAAACAGCAAGCGGTGAAAGGGTGAAGAAAGACTGATTAAGTGAATGGTTTTTAAACGTGACAATAATTGTCAACTTGATTGCAGTTGGTAAATGGGTCGGAGATTGTTTTATATCGTCAACAACAAGATATATTTGAGAACAATAATATTGAAATTCCTGTGTGCACATACTACTCGTTTACTTTCCAAGGCTACCAGATATCATAAATGAATACTTTCGCTGAACGAAAGGGAAGAAACGTACAATGCCAGCTATAAGCAACATTTATAGACATTCATTTTTTGAATAACTGCTAACACGTACTTAGGAACCCCGGCACCACATTATGGACTTAAGTTTTCCGTGAGCAACTCACGGGTGAACCGACGGTGGCCCACAGCATGGCAAAAGGTAGTCTACCGGTGGCCAACCGAAGTGGAACGATCGCCATTTTTGCACAGATCCATGTATCTGCCCTCTGGTGGCTACATGGTGCCTCTTACAAAGATGCCAGCATTTCTCTATCTACACCCGCTTCTCTCCTTCCCCTCTGTTACCGGTCCGATGCGAAACCTAAAGCAGAATCTTTTTAAGTTGGCCAAAATAGAGCATTAAGGCCACTTTAGACGATCCAATTTCTCGTACGATCCCTCGTGTGCAATCCCATCGGTTACATTCTTTGATCGTGTAAAGCGCAGATCGTACGA
>JAGDQP010047759.1:0-12396 GCA_022664845.1 Lepisma saccharinum
TAGACACATTTGGCACTGGTAACAATACGACTCAATTATTTCCTTTTAAATATACTGTATCTTTATCGAAACCCACATAAATTGCCTCTTATCATAAGCGACTGCCTGTTGCTTTTCTTTTATATTGTATATAAAACACATGGTTTTAATTTTTGACGGAATTTAGGGTCTTGGTTTGACGGAAGAAAACACTATGTGTTTGGCAACGGTGATTTATCATTGTGTTACCAGCGGTGCCAACTTAGCGCTTTTGTCGCTAGATCTATCGCCTTTTGAAGGCTTTTAGCGACACATTTTTTTATTTAGAGCCTTTGGAACCTTGCTAGAATTTAATCTTATTTCTGAATATTCTTCAATTTAATTTCTTAAAATAGAAAGGCTCCTTTTGGTTTGTTTGTATTCGAAAAAGTACTAAACATATTATTTAAAAAAAAAAAAACCTGTTGCCAAGCTCTGTAGCCTTCTTGAAATAGCGACTGAGGTTGGGTATGCTGCTCCCTCGGTCCCTCCCCATCTTCCAGTAATTTGTTTTCGCCTCTGCATCTAGCGCCCTAGCGGTACCTCGTTTCAGCGATGAAGATACTACGAAAGGAAAAGGAAAGGAGGTTCAAACTTGAAGGGACAGAAACTCCGAGATCAGGAAAATGTGAACATATGGGAAAGATTAGATTAACAGTGCAACCAATTGTGGGAGGTACACGGCGAATCTCTTTCCTGTTTCTTAATCGCATATAAAATGGATCACTATATCTCCTCCTCACTGTATTCTTAACAGAGAAAGTACAAAGAAGATAATTCAGCCCTCAATAGTCACTCGTTCTCGGATGTGACGAGTTTGAGAGACACAGTGGCGGTAAGTTTCACATTTCACGAAATAGGACTCGTCTGGGATAGTGAGACCATAAAACAAGTTAGCTTTGGCTCATGTCAATTTGTTTCCTTCTTTCTTTCAGCTGAAGGTCTAGAGAGACTTTTCCCATGTTTGCCTTCCTCTCATATGGCTCCCGCAAAACGTTGCTAATATTCAAATCAAATAATTGAAAATCATTTTAATCTTTTGAAGTATTTTTAAACATTTGCGAAAGAATAATTAAGTCTTCATTGAATAAAGAAGCATTCTAGCTTCAAATAAACCATATTACTACTGTTCTTAATTTCATATTATTCTATTTTAATGGTCATAAAGATTGTTTAGCCATTCAACCGCCTTTTTTGCTGCCATCTAGCGACATTTTATATTTAAGAGTTGGCAACGCTACATCTGACTGTGATTTTGTGAAATCAAAACATTAAAACTGTTGTTTTGTTGCTGCTGCTAAGTTGAGTTACTTATAACGAACGAGGTCTGTATATTATACTTTGCTACTTTACAAATAATGAATCTTTAAAAGAAGTAGAAACCTCGTGATATATACGGTTTTTAAAGTAATTCTGTAAGTTTCCACTTTTGTAAAGAACGGTGTGTATTTATGCGCTGTAACTATGGTTGGATTCGTAAGAAGTTTTAAAATTAGATGAGTATATGCCGAAATCGGCTGGACTTTATAGAATATTTATGTATGTGTATTTATGGTGTTTGGGGCTATGGTGCAGTTTATGGCAGCCAGCGGCATTACTATAGTAGTCACACATCAATTTTAAAACCAAACCAAAATTGATTTCCTTTTTCGTAAACTATCTTAAATTACTCAACATATGAACGTGGAGGTTAGTTAAAGTTAGGTGCGGTCATGTATCTTTACAAAATATATTTTGACACATATTCACACTTACCTTCAGCACACAGGCGTGTTAACTCTCCCAATTTCCATTAGAAAGTCTTGTACAAATGTTTCGGGCCTTTTCCTTTCCTTACATAAATGCTCTGCTAAATAACCTTCAAAATGCACTTTCCCTCGTCATTTCCATAATATTCAATAACAGTAACGCAAGAAATGTTATAATCATTACAAAAACGCCATTTCAACACTGCCTTACCTTCTTCCACATGACAACAACTAACTCTACGCAAAATAGTTCCTTCCGCCACAACATGCAGTGCGTCCTAAAACATCTTCAAAACACACTAAAACTATATCATTATTCACTTCAAATGTTACCAACATCAATATTTACCTCCCTAATACTCTCAAACATCACACAATTATCTCAGTTCGTCCTGTAAATTTCTAAAAATTGGTGTGTCACTACTATAGTTAACCCCAGCCAGCTGTTTTGCCGTTTGTGCGCTTAGTTACGGTACTTATTCCGTTGCAAAGATTGGCAGATCTGAATTCCTACAGGCACTTCTATAAACACGTAGTGACATCCAACAATCGAAAAGGTGGTGTTACGAGAAGCCATGTGTTATTTAGTTAAATACGCACTGACTAGTGACGTTATTTTATGTTACGAATGGCACATTTAGGTAGAAAAATCACGGACGTAATGTCGGGAAGAGAAGACTGGGTTTGTCTGTTTAGTTTTATTATGCGCGTTGCACTTCATGATTAACAATAACTCCATGCCCTGAACGCGGTAGCAGCAAAACAATTCCACGTACATTTCGCTCATTTATTCTTAGAGAACATTAAACAAAACATTAATCTGGATACTACAGTAAAACAGTTTGTAAAGGTTTAATGTAGTGGGTTCTCCTTAGTTTATATTCTTTGGAACTGAATCGTCCGATGTTGTAGCTGTGCGTCTACAATCTCTTTTAACGTTGATACGCTGCTCTGAACTATCGTTTTTCCTTTTATATATCTCAGGGTTCTTCGTAAGTCCTTGGCACCTGAACCTGAGCACTTAGAGAAGATCACCAAGATGCCCTCTTAAATATTAACCTCAAGTGAGGTGGGACGAAACTTGGCATGTGAGTTGGAAGTTTGATCTAGAGTGTTCACTCTAGCAAACTTCATGCGAAGCCGAATAAAAACTAAGACGGTAAATTAACAGAAGTTTATTACAATATTTATTTCTTCTACTCACAAATCCCTATCAAGACAAAGACATTACATACAACTTGATCTTACATTGACTTGGACCATAACCTTGACATAAAACATTTTCACAACTTAAAACCCGCACAGATGTTTGAAAGGAGAAAATACTTGAATTTATATGACAACAGGTAATGTACAATATAAAAGTTTTTTAGTTACAAAATCTATTCTACTTTCCCGTGCATAAATCTGCGACATCTATCTTCCCGAAAATTCTAACTTTCCCGTAATTCGCGAAACAAATCCAACACGCCAAAAGAGGAAAATTCGTACTGATCAACAACATAACAATAATTAAAATTTTGGCTTTTGTCTATATCAGCTTTCCATTTAAATAAACACAGGTAATGTAATATAATACAAACTAGACATGTTTTTCTTTCCGATACCTATATGTGAGTTTACATAACCATCAAAGTGCAAGGTAAAATCGGTGCAAAGTAAAACCTAACTATTTAAACCGTAATCAAACAAACCTAATGTGATAACAATAAGCAAAACCAACCTAACGCGATGTAATAAATAATAGCTAATATGATTCCGAGCTCGTATGCTAAACTAATCTAACGTGATGTAACAAATAACAAATAGCTAAACTAACCTAATACGGGCATTGCTTAACTACATCATCCCATATTCCTTCAGCCTAACTAGGTTAGCCCCTACAAGTTGAAGTTTGTAGAAAAGAGGTCCACCTTATTATTACTGACTTTATGAGGTTAGTTTTTCTTAGAAATAGTTCAACAAAGTTACTAATTAGAAATGCTATTTATTTCCGCAGACGCCCTTGTTCAACTTAAAAATAAAGTTGTTATTGCAATAGAATAGGGTAGATCTCTTATTTACACCTACCTACAGTATGATGCGTCTCGTAGATATTCGTTGAATTAAATCCTCAATTATTTCCATTGACTGAATCCACAGCTTCCTTTTGTTCATATTAGATTCATACAGGATGTTGCGAAACAACACTGACAAAACTACCCAGAAGATTCTTGATGTGAAAAGGGCCATTCAATGCGAAAGTGGACAAAGCAGTCAGTTTTGGATTTAAGAAGTAGCAACGCTTTTTATACATCTAATTAAAGAAAAAGGTATATACTTTTAGAAAAAAAAAAACATTGAAAGCAGCAATTACTATGGCTTTAAAGTGACGCAAGAGATAAAAAATGCACCAACAGCCGAAGTACGTACTTTATAAAAATCACTAATTTAGCAGCCCTGTATTGTTGATATATGACATCAGCCAATTTGCACTTTGACTGTTCTTGTAAACTGTAGTAAGATTAATGGAATACTTCAGCATCATTGAACACTTCGGAAGTGAGTTTAAACAATAAATATAATTAAATATAAATGTAAGACTTTACTGTCACACCCGTCACAAAAAAAAGGGCATATAGTTTGATAGAAAGTGCATGATAAAGACACAAAGTGAAACTTGGCAGAAGTTAAGTGATACGACTGCTGAACATGTGGATAAAATATTACAGGAAAGGAAGTTTTTAGTTTCAGGTAAACTAGTGTGACAGGTGTGACAAACATACTGTGACGGGTGTGACGAATTTACAAATTGACTTTTGGTGGCCTAAAGAAGGCACTAATTGACTTTAAAAGTAATGAAATGCTATCATTGGGTCCTATACTCTGTGAATCTTCAGTATTCTGTAAAAATATCACTAACCGTCTTTACTAGTTGTGCATGGTTACCTTGTAATACTGTACGCTCTATGACTGAGATGAGTGATGAACTGAACAATGACAAGTTTGCTGTGTGGCCTTTTTTGAGAACAGTTACACAGACACTGAGAGAGGAATTTCCTGGTTTAGAGAGAGTACACATTTTCTCCGATGGCAGTGCAGCACAGTTTAAAAACAGATACACGCTTAGTAATCTGTGCTACATGAAAGGTGATTTTGGTGTGACTGAAGAATGGAGTTTCTTCGCCACATCCCGTGGAGTTATAAAACGGAAGTTGTGGACTCTCGAGAAGTGTAATAGTGCTGTGATCAACTCTGCTCATTACTTTTATCAGTGTGTAAGAGACAAAGTGTCAGAAATAAGGACAGTGTTAGTATGTGCTGAAGATATTGCCAAATGCAGACTTTTCTTGGAAGAGAGAAGGGAAAACTCCTTGACCATTCCTTCTCTGCTGTCAAAGTTTTGGACCACAGTTACCTCATGGTAGGGAGGACTGCAAAATCTCCACTGGAGAAAGTAAGAGTACAAGATGTGCCTGCTGCTGCGATGGATGGTGCTATGGTTGACCACTCTGACATGAGTATCAAGTTCGAAAATGTTTCTCTTGGAGACTTCGTACAGGTGTCCATTGAAGTGCAAAGAACAAATCGTAACAAGAATCAACCCAGAACCTCAAAACAGTACTATACAACTGTACAGGATATAGATCTTCAAAAAGAAGAAATAACACTAAAATACATGCATCATAGTGGCATTTATTGGGTTTGGCCTGAAGTAGATGACATTTCCTGCGAAAAGTTTAGTGCAGTAATCAGGAAGATTCCACAGCCAACATGTATTAACAATCGTGGCCAGCTCAGGTTTTAAGCAGGTAACATTTCTTAACTCTTTTTTTAGCCTGTTTTGTGTCAAGAATAACATGCGAAGTAACAGGATGTTTGAAAACAATTACCATTATTTTCTTTTAAATGATTTTAAAGAATAAGGTGGTCTACAGTATTCCTAATATATGTTTCATTTAATAAATTCTGATCCCAGTTATTGAGTTGGAATATCCAAAACATTTTGTTCTTTCGCAGAATCTGCTTTTGACTACATACCTGCAGGTCCGTGATAAATTAACTATATTTTACAGTTGTTTTGTGTTACAGGCCCTTGTATTTTACTACTGCTAAAACAAATTGGCTGTTTACATAAACTGTGTTGGAAATCTGTAAAATTTAAACGTCTTTGAGGCACAAAATATTCCTCAAAGCAGAATCCTTTGATCAGTGTCACAGAAAAAAAAAAAAAAATACAATAAACATACAGTTATCTACAAATATCTAATACCTCAATGCAGAAGACAGTGTACCTAATGGGAAAACAGTCACATTAGTTCAGTTTAACTGTATACGTAAGAGTTTTTAAATGCTGTGAACTGAGTCGTACAAGTGTCACACACCCGTCGCATTTATAATATAATTTTTCTAGGAAGGCAGCTATTTATGAGCACTTATTTTTTTATGTTGTTAAAAACAGTTAAGCACACGAAACAACGTAACTTCAACCGAAGACATAATACTTCTATGATTGCCCTTGTCCGAATGTCACACCCGGCACAATGGAATGGCCGAAAATAGGAATAAAAAAGAAGTATATATCATCGAGGGATTTTCATTACATTAACAGTAGAACTGAGGCGCCATGGTACCCTGCAATATGCAAAAATGCCTACTCCAGAACTCGCAAGGAATTCCTCAAAGGCAACAGGGCATTTCCAGAAATTTTCTGAAGTAAAGGTGGGTCGAAGTAAGTATGAATGGGACTATCTTCCACCAAGTAACAATAACTCGTTTGCAGCAAGTCGATATCTGAAAACAGATGTATTTTGCTTAACTTTGTTAAATATATGTATATATATAAGGTAAATTTAAGACAAATGAAGGAGAAAAAAAAAGGATAATACAGTTTATAGTTTCGTATTAGATCATACACATATTCACATAAAAAAGTCACTATATTTCGTACCTATACACGTTTTCAAGTATAGAGGAAGAGAGCGAAGTTCACGTGTTCACAAAGTACAAGTTAAAGAGACAGTGGCGACACGTAGCGGACAAAGCATCAAGACTGGAGAACAACTGACTGCCGTAGCGCGTAGATATCCGGAACTTGAAATAATAATAACTGTATAGCGTGTGTAAGTACAGGGTGGGATCCTGGATGGAAATGTGTTGAAAATGCAGGGGAAAAGCGAAGCTTAGAGTTATTGAAGGTTAAAGCCAGGTTTTATTTTCGCGCTCAAACTATGAATAAAGGCATTCTCCCACAAACGGAGTGTTGAGGTGCTGGTCGTAGGAGGGTAAACTGTGAATTATGGCAACCAGGAAAGATGGATCAAAATTTTTATTGTGGGATTCGGTGTGCAAGGAAACTGGGGCATCCGGTTTGTTGACCGTACAGAAGTAACGGTGGTTATTAATACGGATGTTAAGAGCACAACTTGTTTCCCCCACATAAAAGGCATCACAGAACTTGCAAGTTAGGATGTATATAACATTAGGGTTGTGGCATGTACCCTTGGGATTGAGGGTGTACCGGCCATTAGCAGTATTGATAGTGATTGTGGGAGAAGTGATGAAAATGGAGCAGACCTTACATCTGGGTCTCATGCATGTCTGTGCGCCGGTTTGGTGTGGTGGTAAGGAGGGATTCGTACAAACCAAGATGTTTATAATGTAAGAAAGACATCACACCACCAGGGGCACACACACCTCAACCTACTAAAAGCAGAATATCTGAACCGTGTTAAAGAACACAATAAGGTTCAAAATGGGACAAGCGCCGGGCAAAAGCAACCTAAGTGCGGAACATGAAAACACTCCGAACGATTCCCAGTGAAGCCTCGTCAAACTATAAAGATATGTGTCTTCTCCCTAAAGAAGGGTTAGAAAGTGAAACTTCACTTTCATGTGGACAAGTGGGTAACGCTCGCGAAGAGTCTACAATGACACCCAGACTGGAAGCCGGCCAGCTGGACCAACTCAAACGGGTCACGACTTCACCAGCCGAGGTCACGACCACTCGACGGACCAGAAAGATAACTTATCAGACTATCGAACCAAAATAAATACTATCTCTTATCATCAGGACACACAAGTACCGAAAAAATCCCGAAGAGGGAGTACACGATTACCAAAGGATAACTAAATCCGAAATATATATAGCAGACAGAGGCATAAGCTGAAACGATGAAAAAAGGGGTGGGGAGACAGAGAAGGAAAGAATTCCCCACCCAACAGAGAAGAGAGGGCAGAGAACAACCCACATCACCGCATAGAAAATGCCAGAGTAGCCCAACCTCCATGCACACAGACTTCAGACTGGAGGCGATAAAACAAAGTTTATCCATAAACGCACATAAGTCACCGAAGTTAACTTCTACAAGCTCAAATAAAAGCGGTGGCAAAAATAAAACATTCTGAATCTCTTAAAAAACGAGTACGTAGCAAACGCTCACACGCACCAGTAATGGACCGGAAACTACAGTTCAAAACTGCACCAGTGAAATTCGTCGTATTCTGGTAGAAAGAGAAGGAGAAGAAATAAAAGTTCTAACGTACTACCTATCTGATAGAAGACGGCGATATTGTCCCCTGGTATACAAGGTCACTGTAGAAAATATTAAACTCAACCAACGCGAAAATCCATAAAAAAACATTAAAGCATTGAAAGTTTAATGTGCGTGCACTCACTTTAATCAAAAGAAAATTCAGTTCATTACAACACTTGTACTGTACGCGACAGTGTAAGTTCAAAATAATATCTGCGTAAAACATTATTATTCAAATTGACTAAAACATTAGCTACTCCTACATGCGATAAAATTTTATAAACCCTTTTTACTCACTGTTTATTTCAGTAAAATGGCAGAAAAGTTTTGTTATCGAACACATATCATTTCAAAATTGAAATTGCCATAAGTATCGAAGTTCACTTGAACGGAAGAAAAATATCCGACAGATCATATTGCGGTTTGGAAAAAAAAAAGTAATTTGAAAATCACTATTCAGGTCATGGAAAATCATCATGTTATACAGTAATCGAAAGTTATACTTTAACAAAATCATTTCATTTAGAAATTCAAGTCCAAAATTTCTTGTTTTGTAAAATAATATGAGAGTCGCTGATTTACATATGACTACAAACATTCGAAAATTCTGCCCCTTTCCTGGTATTTCACTAGAAACTATGTGCCAGTTCCACTAAAAGCACTTTCTGAATTTCAATCATAAAACAATGTGTTTTATAAAATGTGTTTAGCACAAATTACTTAGTTTAATAGTATCATTAGTCTGAAGTGGCCCAAATCTATGCTTGAGTAAAAGTTATTGATTTCCCCTAAGGCTAACATACTTTGCATGAAGAATTCAAGAATTGAAATGAACCTGTATTTCCATCTATTGACACAAGTCGGTTACATTCAAGTAGTTTTTACATAAATCCAAAGAATGGATACTTCCATCATCATCGCTATCTCCTATAACATAACAAAGACCTACTACCTGCATATAGGATGTTTTAGTTAAATTATCTCATCTGTATATCTCCAGTAAATCTTGCCTTCGTAAATTCGTCTTTATACAGTAAAGGTTATTTCCATCACAATCTTCTTAATAGAAAAGTAAAACATTCCCAGCACAGCTTGTTTCGTTGTATTCCAAGACACACATAACAATCCTGCTTCTAAATTCGTTAAAACATAATTCAAGAATAACAATTGCTAAATTCGTTAAACATAATTCAATAACAACAATGCCCTGATATATCTGAATTAAATTAAATTCACTTAGAATGTTTCAAATTATAAAATTCAACAACAGTCACTCTTTCCTATTCTCACACAATGAACATGGCAAAGTAAGATTTTGACATTTGTAGTTATTTTTTAGAAATAAATATTTATAATTCCACAACGTAGATTCGGTTACTATTACGGGTTTAGCGATCTAAACAGGTTGAAATTTAATCGTAAAACAATTGAACGGAACAGAGCGCAAGTACTCAACCATTACCGAACGAACAAAAAAAAAAAATCATGGTGAGCTTATCGTACTAAAGCTTTCGCATGAGTAGCTAAAGAAGTAATGGAATGGAGTGCATAAAGCACAATATTACTTAGAAATAATATAACTTTAAACGTATAAAGAGAGAAACAGAGATCTATTGACGGTTTCGGCTTATCTAAATCAAAGCATCATGACATATGGCCGACCCATGTTCCCTTATCTAGTTTAGTTCTGCATAGCTAAGAAACATCCTTGCACTAAAAATCTCGTAAACAACATATTGCTGATAGTGCACAAAACAATTATCATTACGGAAAACAGAATTTAGATATGTAATTAAATTTTGATTACGGAAGTCCAAAACACGAGAAGGAAGAATATTCACTGAAAATTTAAAGATGTCTTCCTGTTGAGACAACCAGCAGAGCAAAGATACACGATGAAATTCAATTTCCAAATTTAGCTGCCTAGGTAAGCTGACATGGCTTCGTGATTACTATTTCATTCAAATATTTACTTTACCTGGACAGGCACACTGATTCAGACTCGAAGAGAGTAATTTTAAAGTATACTTAAAAAAAAAAACTTCACAGAGAATCAGTGGCCTGCAGCATCTTCTTCTCATGACATCTTACGGTATATCTCCTAAAGGAAACGCCTTCTTCCTCGACAGATGACGAACCAAGGTGTAGGAACAAAACAAACCAGAACAGATTTCGGTTTCAAACCAAATACACCAGTAATATGCAACCTTTTGGCACACCGAATGAAAATTAAAATAAAGGAAAATTAATAAATGTTACGAGCAAGGATTCTTCTTGGCGGGAAGATTTGCCAATAATGAAACACATAACTAAGATGAGCTAAGATCCTGGTCCATTTACGGATGCTGACAGAAAATGAGTAATAAAAGGAAGACGGAAGGAAGATACGTCATAAAGTAGTTCGAGAAATAAATCTTGCGCCAGGATAATTAACAAAAGAATGGAAAATTATACCTTTCCTCGACAAATATGTGAGATGATGATCCAAGTATATTGATGACACCGAGATCATTACAGTAAAAATCTTTTGGCTTTGAAGCGTAACACAGTAAAAATCGTGACAATAATAAGTAAAACAAATGGAACGGAGCTTCAAGACCGTTACACTAAAGGCCGCTTTAGACGATACAATTTCTCGTACGATCCCTCGTATGCAATCTCATCGGGTACATTCTTTGATCGTGTAAAGCGCGGATCGTACGATTTTTCATTCTATCTCCGATGTGTTCTCTAAATAGAAACGGTCCTATTTTTCAGCGAATTTTTCGTACAATCTGTGACAGCGCCCCTACTGGCAATATAGGGGCGCTGTCACAGATACTTTCCTATTCGGCTGTTTGGTTATGGATTACAAGACAAAGAGAACATATTAATGTTATTACTTGATGCTGAAATGAACATACATAATGGCATAATAAACTATTACAGGTATAAAGATATAAAAAAGTTTTTAAGGGAGGTGTAAAAAGGTAAGTGATACTGCAGTTCAGCTATTTCTACCATAGAGGACTGGCAATACCTCAAAATGCTACGTTTTGAATTCTTATAACCATAAAAGGTACTAAATATGTTTAAAAATGTAATGACAAAGTTCTGATGTGATCTAATAGCTACTACTTCTATATATTGTGCAATGCAGTTAAGGTGATTTTCTTTGTTTTTATTGTGCGTAGAGTACCGAATCTGCTGCAGGCATGATATGTATGAAATGATATAATGTAGAGGGTACCGGTATCTTTGCAATCAAACCCCCCTCCCCCAATGATTTTTATAAACATACGCTCTGTGATCCGAAATAATGAAATACATTGAACACAGAAGTAGACATAATGTAAGTAGAGTGTCGACGTCAAGCCAGAGCTGTGCAAGTCAATACGTGAGCTAGGTAATTAATAGAACGAACTAATTTTTATTCTAGAGTTAAGACAGCTGACCCTCCCTATTCACACTTATATACCTTGTGTGAAATGAGCCTCCAAATTACATAAAATTTACATTTCTCCTCATTTTTGTATTTTGCTTGTATTTCATGCTTATAGGAACGTAAAACCTAGCATTTTCAGGCGTTTCCAGTGCTCTCTGGTAGAAGTAGTTAAACCTCAGTATTACTAATTGCCCCCATATGTATAAATAGGAATTAATATATCGCGATTTATATACTTTTGAAGTGCTGTATAATGTCACGTATCTGGTTAATTCAGGAATATTGTAAAAACAACACATATGACTCCGTACTTATCACCGAAGACGGCAAAATTTTCAACGTTTTTTGTGTGTCCGCATTGAAGTATCTTTATTGAAGTACAGAAGTAAAGCTACAACACTTTCGTTACCACTGAAACGTAGTAGAAGTTAGATTCTCTTGGTAGAAGAATGTGGCATTACAACAAACTGAATTTCTGTTGCGTCAAGATTCATTGTTATCAATATTTTAATTCTTTTCAATTTTTGAAATGGGCTATACTTTCAGAAATATCTGTGGCATAATTACCCTAAAAGCCTGAGATGTCACAACTATAAACTCCAGCAGTTTCATCATCATCTCCTCGTCTCCAGAATTGTAGTGTAAAACACTATACAATATTGTATGATTTATCGTACGAAAAATCTCATAC
>JAGDQP010047760.1:660-14936 GCA_022664845.1 Lepisma saccharinum
AAAACTTGATGATTGATTATTTTGCGTTGTCGTCTGTTGGTCGGAAATCGATGGGAAAAAGGGGAGTACAGAAGGAAAATATAGAAAAGACGATTGGGAATCTCAGTTAAAACGTAAATACAGGTGTGATTTCTTTTACTCTGTACTGGATATTTTGCTGGAAGAATTGAAGAGAATGTTTTTAGGTGATGCTTTTGAAGTCTCCGAATCCAGTGAACAGTTTCTCGTTAGAACGAAGAAAGTGGTTAAGTCATTCATCGACATTTATTTCGTGCCAGGTACAAATCACGCTATGTTAAAGACGTAAATGTCTGTGTTAACAGTGTTATGGAAAGTTCTGGCGTAAATTTAAAGGATGCACCCCTTAAATATGTAATTGAACAGACTTAGGAAAATGTAAGTGCCCTTCTGATGATCTGTTTAACTCTGCCAACTAACAGGTCCTTCTTGGCTATGTGTCGTACATTGTAGTAACAACTGGTTACGATGCACGATAAACAAAGAACGGTTTCCTGACTTGATGATTTTATCTTGTGAATCAGACATAATCAAATTCAAACTTTGATTCCCGAATCGACATTTATACCTTTAAGCACTGAGAAACAAAAGACTTTGTTTGTGTCTGCTGGTACGTATTTCTGAAATTCCAGCTCACCTGTTCATGTATTAACAGAGCAACGTTTTGAAGGGTGTAAATAACGTGTTTTATGATCATGGGCGGATTTAGGAGGGAGACACTAGGGGGGCAATACAATTTATTATATTGATAACAAATTTCAAAGCTATCGTTCCGAATAAAACATTTAAAGTTATTCTGAAATGACTGGGGTGGTAATCCCCCCCCCCCAATAAATCAATCCATGTTTATAATGTATTTTCTGTTAGTAATACACGTACTTTGGCACCTGTGATACAAGCACGAGAAAAGATAAGTTAGGATAAGAATCTGCAAGTAAAATCATGCAAACTTAGTCCTTCCTCTGACTAAACAAGATGAGGTTGACTGCCAGTCACCCCGAAGCAATAGGCTCTATATCCGCCCGTATCCTTAGCTGTTCTATCGAATGGTGTAAATGGTATTCTATCCTTTTTCAATCATCGGATTCATTCATTTTCTTGTTGACTATTTTGCCTCTGCTATGGTGCCTTCAAATTATACTCTGACCCAAGGTCACTTGACCCACTACTTCTTCCTTCCTTGAGAGCGCACTCGATGGACCTTGATCTTTCCACAGCTTCTTTCCTACCTCAAAAGAGCCAAGACATCTTCGTTCTTGGCCAAATGGCCTTCGTTATACTTTTGTCGGGCCCGAGCGGAGGCCTTTTTAAATTTTGACGTCAGTTTTCTCCATTCCTATTTAGGTTCTACAGCTAAATTTACATGTTTTCGGGATTCCCTTGGATGCCCTATCGAATGGTGCTAGGCATTCTCAGAACTCGAATTCACACAATCGTAATGGTTCCTTGTTAGTTATGTTCTTTAGGCATCTATGCCTCAGGCTGAGATGGGGGTAAGAGAAAGGAGGAAATGAGTTCGCCAAGTTGAAGGTAAACCTCCTGTCATTTGCCTTATGTGATTGAGGAAAATCCTGCAGAAATCCCAGTCCGGATGATCGTCTGCTGGTATCGAACCCAGGACCTGTCGAATGCGAAACCAACGCTCTACAACTCAGATACTGTTGCCCTGTATATATAATTCACATCACAAAACCTTTAACTTTCTCAGAATTTTGATACCTTAAATAAAAATCCAACAAATATCTTAAAATTAACTAACTTTGCGAACTACAGACACTTGGATACATTCTGATATTTTTTTAAAAAGAAATTACCAGCCTTTTTTAAAAAGGAGCCATATGAATTTCTTGTTTTTGCGAGTTGGCAAATATCAATTGCTTACTTTTGTAAGTCAAAACGTTCACTTCAAACGTTCTTTTTCGTAGTTTTTTTTTTCTGGCTAGAGTCCCAGATTGATTTAATGGAAATAGAAATTAGCTCTGTGACGCCACCTGCGTTCTAACCTGACTTAATGGAATTGCGTGATAATGAACGCCAAGGAGTATCTTCTCGCGTGCAGATAGTTTATGCAAAATACTTAAGTTGAAGGTTATTTCCGTTTTGTTTGATTAGTGAATATAGAATACGTAAACATTTCCCCGAAACTAGTTGAAATGAAAATACTTGTCTATTAAGACTCCATTGTTGCAAGTGTTTATTTGACATTTATTTGATCATTATTTAAATGTTAATAAAGGTGAGGATTTTCAGTAATCTCCGACTAGAGATTCCGCCAGGATTTTCAGTTTTGGGGGTTTTTGCACTGTTTCTATCGATTTTTGGCCACAAAAAAATTTAAGTGGGGGGTGTTGTCGAGAATTTGGTGGTGACACCCCCACCGGAGGGCTGGCGGAATCACTGCCTCCGATATCAAACTGTACTTTTCAGTAAGGTCAACAAAAAATAGGTTTCAGTTGTGACTCATACGACCAGTGAACTAACATTATATTGTCTGTCACTGGCGACTTCTTTCTTTCTTCTATTAGAAAAACTGGTTTATTATTTGCAAATTTCATATCTTGAAAATTCCTCTTTAGTTTAATTTATAGGTCTCTTTACTTCTTCTGAATGAGTGATTTAATTGATATACCCTTTTCTAAATATCTTAGCTTTGTTGGAATTGCGCTGTGAAGCCCGCGATTTGTTTCTTGGCACTGATTTGAATGTCTTGAAAGTTTTTATTTCGTTTAAAGCAAAAATTTGCTAGAACGACGCTTGCCGAAAGAAAACAAACGAAAAATAATATACATATATAATAAAATGCCAATGCCATCGCAAATTCATACGATTAACATATACAGGTTGTTTCAGGACCTCTGGTACAAACTTCGGAAGGTGAATCCTCATATCAAAACAAGAAAGAATGTTCATATGAACACGCGCCCTATCGTGCGTATTTTCGGCACTAGAGGGCACCGAAAAACGTCCAAAACTGTATTTCAAGGCGATTTATTTCGAATACTAATAGTTGTAGAGCTTGTGGTCCATCGTTTCGTCAAAGAAATCGGACCTGCTCGTTCGGAAAGTGCCCATGTCAGAAGTGATAGGAAAGTGCGTGGGGGATTCCCGAGTGAAATGAGGGGGATTCCCAAGAATTGAACAGCGAAATTGATCGATCAGAACATGTGGAGAATGACTTAACACCAGATAACAAAATTACGTTGGTTGCAAGTCGATACCTCACGCAGGTGCAAGATGGGGAAGGAATAAACAATGTTATGCATTTCGATGAGCGCTGAACTTCGACTAAAAGGAATCGGGAGTGTTACAATTCATCTCAGCGCTCCCGAAAACTATGGATTCGACACTACTATTGCTCGTTTTCTATTATTTTTACATGTCACTCCTTCACACTCCCACCCCTCTCTAGGGGTGTTAGGGGTATATTACCGAAGATAGTCGTTGTTAGTGAATTAATAGTCATGTCAAATTTGAGCACTTGGTGGTAGTCAACCCGTCGAACAATATTGTCGTGTGGGTTGCCGCTTGCTTGGCGTTTACATTTTCCATTATTGTTACCACGGCCGTTGGAATTCAATGGACAATTAGATGGTCGATTATCTCTGAAGATAATAATTTAAGAATCAAAGTGATATGATAACTTCCCAGTTTGGTCCAGTGTCTGATCATGTGCGAAAAATCATTCCAATTGTTCAAGCACTCTTTGCGTAATGCTCACGCAAACATAGTACCGTATACGCTCGTGTAATGTCCGCGCTCACGTAATGTCCGCACCAGAATTTTTTAAAGAAAAAAGTACCCCGCATAATGCCCGCACCCTAAAAATCACATATTTTCTCTACTTAATAATATAAGTTACGGGTATTTGATCCTTTTATTTTCATTCGCGTTCCCTTACGTTTGTGTGTGAGTTTACAACTAGTGTGTGCTGATGCAATGGGAGATGATTTGCAATGAGAAAACAAAAGGTAAGATTTTAAAACTGGTTTATTGTTTTTAAACAAGCACAAATTTGGTTATACTATCGTAGTTTTCATTTCAGTTTTATTCAATTAATTACCGATATTACAGTATAGGATGCTCGAAGTGCAATTTATATCGAAAATCAATGACAAAAAATGCGTTCTCTTTGAACGACCCGCGTAAAGTCCGCACCCGTATTTTGGCATCGCAATCTTAGTAAAATAAGTGCGGACATTACGTCAGCGTATACGGTAACTTTCAATTTTATATATAGAGAGAGAAATGATAGATGATAATAATACTATAAAATATTTTATATGACATAAAATGTTCTTCATATCTAATTTCATGTAAAAAAAAAGTATCAGTGTATAAAAATGCCAAATTACAGTAGATTCATTTTCGATATTATCGGTCCTGAATATCGTTAAACATTAATAAGCAAGGTTAGTAATTTAGACTAACTATTATTATAGGTGGAATATTTGCATTCTTGTAAATGTACACTTTCCTGTTCAGCAACCACACTGATATATTCATTTTGTGATAATAATGCACTTGTAGTTGAAATGTAGGCCTTACTTTGGCCTGAGGCTGAGATGCCTAAGGGCCATAAATGAATTCAATTAGCATTCTCACTCGTTTATGTATCTGCAAGTATATATAATAATTTTTCAGATTACTTCCTTAAGATTCATAATCCTACTGCAACTGCGTAATTTTTTTGAAGTAGTTAAAGTAATTACTTAAGGTCAATTATAAGGTGTGAAATGCTACGAGTACCTAATCTTGTCACAGATGGCACTTTATTTGCTCTTACTACTGCATACTTTATACAATAGATGGAACCACCATCGTATACTTCGAGGAACACTAATTCTTGCGCTGAGAGGGATGAGGGTAATTAATTACTAAACTATGAGCAAAACAAGAGAAAATTATGTTTGTATTTTCTTGTTTAGATCAGCAGAAGCAATTTCGAATAGCATTTATACAAATTTCAAACTTATTTTCTCATAGAGGAAGAGTTAAGTTACCTAACCCACGTTGAATAAAATATTTCGATCATTTTCGTGAGTTCATTTACTTTGGTTTTATAGCAACAATTTGAGATCATTACGTGCATTGAATCTAATAAACAGGGTTCGAATTTTTATAACCTAAAAACTCCTGTAATATGCATGTATGTATGCCCTTAAAATTAGCAAAATATGACCATAAAATCTGAAAATATGACCAATAGGATATATGTAAAATTTAAAATGGCTGACATTTAAATAATATATCAAACACAATTTACAAAAGCAAACTATATCACATACATTTTCATTCATACACGCACGAATAATATTTGCGGTAATTATTTAGAAGACGTATGCTTTTCTAAAATAAAGAATCGGAAGAAAATGAAACTTACAAAAAACAATATTTAAGGTTAATGTAAAGCTATGATCTCCAACAATAGATGGCAGCACTACCTCCGTATATGTCTAATGTATTTTTATCATTGTACGAAATTTCAGTGCTGCTCCTACAAATTCAAGCCTAGAGAGTTCAAACTTTCAGGGAAGAAAGTTCATAACCAATTCAAGAGTTCTATCCGTGCCGATTTTTCATTTTCTTTCTTGTTCATTGTTGAAAGAGTTTCGTTGTTATAGCTTTGGATATCCATAATAACAATGAAGCGATTTCACAATGAACAAGAAAGAAAATTAAAAATCGGCATTGATCGAACTCTTTAATTGGTTATGAAGGTTCTTCCCTGAAAGTTTGAACTCTCTCGGCTTGAATTTGTAGGAGCAGCATTGAAATTTCGTGCAACGATAAAAATACATTAGACATATACAGAGGTAGTGCTGCCATCTATTGTTGAAGATCATGGCTTTACATTAACCCTAAGCCGATTGCGAATAACAATGAAAAGAATGATTTGAGAAGAATTTCATTGTTTATTTCTTAAAGCACGTCCAGGTAAAAAATACACTGTTGGTTGTTTTCCAATCCAGCTATAAAAAAGTGAAGAAAAGTAATCCTCCGTTCAGATAAGTCTGCGAAACAAGCCAAGAATTCCTTTTAACGCACTGGAAATACTATGTTGAATACAAAATATGCTTTTATTCCACACTTTTGAACCATAATATGCCCTAAATTGATAATATGGTAGGAATATGCATTTATATGACCAATAAAAGCAGTGTTATTTATTTCAAAACACCAAGAAACGTGCTTAAACTAACTTAACAACCAGAAAACTTGCCCCTGGGAAAATGTGAAACGTCTTAAAAATCCAAGACTTACTAATAAAATATTTCCAGAAGTTTTTAAGTTTGAAAATCAAATTTATTAATTTTGTATGTTTATGGAATTCCATCATGAAACTCAAAAATGACTGTTATATATGCAACCCGCTCTGCCATGCTGTAGTGCGGGACAACTGACTAATTTTGAATCTGAATTTACAATATTTATAGCCTTCAGGAATCAGGCATAATTGGCTCAGTCCGGGATGAGTTAGGTTAGGTAAAGAATGAGAAAGGTATCGGCCAGTACCTTATTTAAGTTACAATCCCGGCATTCGCCTGGTGAAACTGAAGGAAATCCTGGAAAAAGCAACTGACTAATGATTAACGAAGCAAATCGATGGACCCCACAAAATCAATGGAAAAGACCTTTCGGTCAAATACTTCGGATTTCGTTAGTTTATAAAGGTCTCAAGGTTTAAAAAGGTTTATAAATGTCTGTGAAAAAAGGTTTCAATGGGCCCAAGTTATGAAAAATTAATTAAGAGCTTCCACGAAGCAAAACAAGTGTAGGATTGCCTAAAGCTGCTTAATATAATGGGTTTGCAAAATACGCGTCCCCTTTTCGGTTACTACACGCATTCTATCTCTGAAGCTGGGTAAAGGATTTTATGTCGTGCGCACATACGGCACCAATCCTCTAGTACTTGGGATATGCTCAATACCAACAATGTGTACGAAAGTATCTATCAATTCAAGTTTTAGACAATTGTAATTAATGCTCGTAATGCATATATTATTGACGTAATTGACCCACTATTAAAATAAAAACTTTATTCTGTTACAATAAGACATTCTGTTTCGTTTTATTATATCTTTTGAGAGCATAGCTAACAAAAAGAGACCGTACAATCCCCCTTACTGCGTCCGTTTGTCTAATCGTGTTCAAAAGATAAATCTCAGGAACCAAAAGGTACAGAGAGGCACTTAATGTATCGTTGGAAAGGTCTTTGCTAGACTATCTCAGGGCCACCAAAACCGTCTTGATTTGTTTAGTAGGTCAGTGTTACCAACCAATTTTAATATATGGGTTGGTACGGGAATACCTACACTATTTTTATATGTTTCCATTCAGTTATACCCATCTGCACCAAAACTGGTATAAACATTATTCCACGCAATCCAAAAAGAGTGTAGGTATTTCCATTCCAAAGCACTCAGTTGTCAGTGTTGCCAACCTATTGTCAATAAAGTCAACTTTTTCTAATTCCTTCCATTAAGCTACACGTAGCAGCACCAAACATGGTCCAAACATAATTCGACACAACAGAAAAATAGTATGGGTGACCCCATCTCAAGGCACCCAGTTTTCAGTGTCGACAACCTATTTTAAAATCTTCATTTCTCAAATTGTTTCCTATAAGTAGCAGCACCAAACTGGCATATACATCATTCGGCACAATAGAAAAATTGTGTGGTTGTTCCCGTCCCCAAAGGTCCAGTTATCAGTGTTAACCAGGAGCACTCAAATGTTGAAAATTCGTGTATTAAACGTTAGCACTGAAACGTTAAATTAACGTTGTAAATGTACCGAAATGTCCGCCTGTTCAACGGTTTATTCGACGTTGAGTAATGGTTGAGAAAAAACTAGTTGAAGCCAAGAAGCGGACGATGAAGTGGTCAAAACAGAGCATGGTTGCTGTCCACTGCTATACACATTTAGTTGCATTTTGTCCGTTGCTTTCATCATGACATACATTATTAACTTTCCAACAGTAAATAATCCAAGTTTCTGATGCAGGATTCGAAGCTGAAATTTTCCGTACTCGTCGCTGGTTGCTCGACACGTTAACCCTGAACCACAGAGTCGCCTTCAGATTCACTACTCTGTTACGGTATCTATAAGGAAAAGCAGTCTTGAAAGCGTTACAAATCTATACGTGTTATTTCACCATCATGTAAGAATAAGAATGAAGAATACTTTCCCTCTTTCTTTGTTATGTGCATTTTCCTTATTTAACACTCTGACCATCGCCACACTGTTAAATGTGTATTTCTCAAGAAATGTAATATGTCGCCTTACGAAAAGGCATATACAACGAAATCTATGTCATAGTTGAAAAGGAAAGTTGAAAACACTTCACATTAACGCTCTATTAACGAAATTAAATGTTGGTTGAAATATAGTTTAAAATTCAATCTGTTTTCAACATGCAAATGAAGAGCATGAGAAACGTAGTTAATTTTATTCTATTCGCTTTTAAGCACAATTTTTATGCAATTAACTTGGAAAGATATTATACGGCACAGTTCAATATAATAGTTAAAAACACGTCCTATCAACGTCCTATCAACGAAATCAAATTTTCGATGGAATATAGACTGAAATTCAACGTGATTTCAACATACAAAAGAGGACACAAAATAATGGTCAGTGGCATTCAATTAGCTTTTAATTACACATTTTATTCCATTAAATTAGGAAGAATCGCATGAAACGAAATCTATACCATAGTTGAAAATAATAGTTGAATTCACGTTGAATTAACATCGTTTGAACAATATCAAGTCTTTGTTGAAATATGATTTAAAATTGAACGTACTTCTTTCAACCAATAACGTTTAATCAACGAACTAAACCAAAGATGAACGTTTAAAACAGATTTATGTGCTACTGAGGAGTGTGGGTCATAGATGATAAATATTGAAAGAAAAATGTCTCTCTCAAAATGATCTACATAACATTTGCATGAAAAATCAAGAAATTCTTTTTTTTTTTAATTTCACTAAATTTTCTAACTTTTTCATGATTTTGTTATGTCTACTAACAATAGTGTCACACATATTGTGATGTTATGTACAATAATAAGATTACTATTCTTAAACATGCCACATTTTTAAAAAGCCATTCATGAAGACCTTCTAATACAATGAACTGCATTTTGGAAATGTCTAACCCGATTCATTCACTTTTTTATTTACTTATTTAAGCATGTCAGAACTGTGACAAATTGTAGACTAATCCAAAGTAGTACAAAATCATTTAATCTATTATATTATTTCTAAGTTGTGGGACAGTGTTGTGGATAAGTTGTGGATAACTACGTAAATCGCCGCAGTGACAAACGCTCTTGGTTGGAATTTATTCTGTGCGAGATTAAGCCAGTTATCATCATGAACATTACCTCTCGAAGATATCTTCTAATATTGTCATCCCAACAACGCCTCGGTCTTCCCAACGCCCTTTCTCCCTAATAGATATTAAGTAAACAAATCTTTACTTTGTGTTAGAATATGCGATTTTAAAAATTAAAGGGAACAAAAAGGGACTACCACTGAATGGCTTGAACAAACTGTTCCTATACGCGGATGATGTAGATTTAATAGGGGACGATATAGATGCACTACAAAGCAACACCGATGTCTTAGTAGAAGCGTGCGATGAGATAAGTCTACAGGTAAATATAGATAAAACAAAATACATGATAACAAGCCGAAACACAGGGAATGAAGGAAATAAAAACATAAGAATTAGGAATGAGGTCATAGAGAAAGTAAACAAATTTAAATACTTGGCAGCATACGTAACAAGCAAAAATGAGGTCACGGAAGAAATAAGCAGTCATTTAGTAACGGGCAACGCATGTTTCTATTCAGTCCAAAAACTTTCAACCTCGCGATTAATATCAAGAGAGTTAAAATTAAAAATATACAGAACGGTTATTCTGCCGGTAATACTTTACGGTTGCGAAAGTTGGAGTACGACCCTAGCAGATGAACATAAATTACGTGTGTTCGAAAATAAGGCTTTGAGAAAGAAATACGGGCTGAAACGGAACGAGATGACTGGAGAGTGGAGGAGACTGCGTAATGAAGAACTCCACGGACTGTACGATTCACCAGATGTTGTAAAAAATAATGAAATCGCGACGACTAAGGTGGGCAGGCCATGTAGCTCGGATGAAGGAAAAACGAAGATCATATTCTATCCTGGTTGGAAGGCCGGATGAAAGGAGACCATTGGGAAGACCGAGACGTCGTTGGGATTACAATATTAGAAGAGATCTTCGAGAAATAGGTGTTTGTGATGAAAACTGGCTTCATATTGCCCAGGATAGAATCTAATGGCGAACGTGTGTTACTGGGACGATGAACTTGCGAGTTTCATAAGCCATAGAGTTAGTTAGTTATTAAGCATTATGCTCAATATTTATTACTTTTTAATGTATTTTTTTGAAGAGGGTTTAATTTTTTTTGTAAAACTCTTTCTTTTTAATTTTTAGTGATTTTTGTTTTTCTCTTAAGATCATAGATTTTTCTATCATTTCAATTTTTATGTATTCAAATCCTGATATATACGTAACACAAACATCGTGAATGTTTTGTGGATTACACAAAGAGGTAGAAGTTTTTGTAATTGCTGAATCGTTGCGCAAGTTGTTGTAAGAAGACTGGGTTTGTTGTTCCCACTTTTTCTACATTTTTCTATGTGTGTGTTTTAAAGGTACTTCCACTAGACTACTACTGGAACATTCTCTACAAAACACAGCATGTTTCATCCAAATCGATCTAACCATTCAAAAGTGATGGCTGAACAAACATTTTAGAAAACAAGCATCGTGACATCATCTGCTCGAGTGTGTAGGCCCCACACATAAGCTTGGTGGTCACATGTGTTGACTGTTGGAATATATTATTTACATGCAAAACATATAAATTATCTTACTTATTTTCCAATTTTTATGCCGAATGTTTTGCTATTTGTTTACTTTGTTTTAACACTTGAATATTAGCAGCACAGATGCATGTATATGTGAAGTACGTTTAGCGTGCATTAATACAATCTTATGTTAATACCTATGGAACTCTTTTCAAATAATTATTTATTATAAATAAATATTAAAATATTGAAAATTATAAGAAATATAAAGAATAATAGTTATAATATTTAAATAATATTTTAATTGTTGTTTCTTGTAAAATCAACTTTTGTAGTTAATTAATGTGGCGGAATCTGTTTGTTCACTATCAATACGAGATTCTATATCTCCGTGTAATGTTGAGTCTTCTTCAACCTTTGGCCCCCAGTGTTTCTCCGGATCTTCATTGGAGGAAGGTACAGCTATGGACATAAAGATTGTCGCATGTCTTTAGAGATTATTTCCCAAATTTCCAGCTATTTCCCTCGCAGAGGGAAATTTCCCGCAGTTGAGGAAAGTTCCCTGACCTTGAAAAATATGAACATAATCCGACATTAAAGTCCATTACAGAAGAATTATGATATACGTATATTGTAATTATTTTCACAAATAAATAAGGGATTACAAATCAAAGAGAAATTTTAAAAATAATATCAATAAATTAAACACTGAATGTCGTATTAATCCATAGTCTTACATTGAAATCTAGTAAAACACATATTGTTTTTCGGTTATTACGATGGATTAGTGGTTATCTTGCTCGACTCATAATGAATTTTAATTTTGTCATGGGTTCGAATCCTGGTCGTTGATAATATTTTGTAATTGTAGATTAATATAGATAATCTTCACTTTTATCATTTTTTAAGTTTGATATCTAATTCAACTATGATACTTTTATATTTTACTGTTAATTTTACAGTTATTTCAAGAAGCTTTCTACCATTCTTAGTTAGGAAACGTAATCTGAAAACTGATGGGTATCTCCTTAGAAGAACCTAAGAATGTAATGTTTTTCCAAAATGTTCATGAATAAAACAATTTAGTGATTGCTGATTTTATTTGAACACTAGTTTTAATTGCCCCTGTTCTCCTGACAAAATAGTAATTAATGAGATCAGAAGCTTCAAGTTACTTCTTGAATTTAGGTCATATTAGGTTGGTTTACCTAGCAGTTGGGGCTGTTGGGGCGTCCCATTTAGGTTACCAACACTTCTATTAAATACTGCTGGTAGCGATAATACAGAGTAATCCACATAAACCTTGAAATTTCAATTACTTATTTATTATTTCCTTGTGGAAGTGACAGTGAATTTGAGATTGCATTATATTGTCGAATTGGCTCCAGCAGAATCCGTTTAGGGGCCATCACTGAAATTAAAATACGATTATCGTCCATCCTATTAAAAAAGTTGAACAGTGAAGGTCTATTACATAGGCTTTATTTCTGTGACCTATGCTTTACTATTTCTACTACTACATACTACTTCCACGGATAACGCTGCTTTCGGTCCCTTAGTAGCAAAGCTATAGCAAAAGGGACCTTCTATTCCCGCTCATGGTGTCAGTCCGTCCGCCCGTGGCTAGAAATTAAATCTCAGGAACTATAAGTTGTAGAAGATGCTTGAGATGTCGTTGGAAAAGCCTTAGACCAGCTGAGAGCCCCTGGAACCGTTTGATTGGTGCAGTGGTTCAGTATTGCCAGCCCATTTTCTGTAAAAATCAATTGTTCAAATTCTTTCCATCAGTTAGATCTACCTGTATCAAACTTGGCATCAACATTATTCGACGCAATGCAAACATACTGAGAGAGTATACGATGCCAAACAACTCACTTACTAATGTTATCAGCCTATTTTCTATAAAATTATTTTTTCCACTCTTATTTTTTTTTCATTACCTCCATTGTTTTAGTCATAGCAGCACCAAACTTGTCATAAACATTGATTAACTCAATAGGAACATGCCACGGCTATTCCCGCTTCCCAGGAATCCCGTTGTCAGTGTTGTCAGTCCATACTAAAATATATCTCATGAACCATAAGGTGTAGAGACATGCCTTTTTTGTTGTTCAAAAGGTCTTAGTTACACTAGGTCAGAGCCTCCGAAATAGTCTTGATTGGTCTAGTAGTTCAGGCATTTAAGAACGCGTGATTCTCAGTATCATTTGATTTAAAATCAAAGTTGAGGAAGTTAATTTAAACTTCTGGAAGATTAATACATAATATATATTATATACACGCTTTAGTTTGTTTAGTGTTTATTTTTGGCGCTTTGGTTTTTACTTTTAGAATTTTTAGTATTAAACTCTTATTCAGCATTTTGCACGATTATAAGGCTTATTTAGTCCACGGCACGTTAAACATCTTTTGCGTGCAAAGTGTTCATACATAATATAAATAAAATGCATAGGAATTTAGAAACGTATAAAAAAAATTTAGATAATTTTATAAAATCCCAGACGCTTCTATCTGTCTGTTCTTTCAGCGGTTTCGATCACTTCCCGTTGGACTAGAAGGCTGAAATTCGGCATGACTAGTCGTGGATAGATTGGAATTTCGGGGTGGGGGAAGAATCCTTTGCGTACGCCAACCTCAAACCTCGGGTATCGAAAATACACTTTTCATTGAGCTAAAAAAGCTTGAATTTGTCATGAAGATTGGTTTCAAAAGCCATAGAATACAACTTTTAAAATTTTTTTTTTTTTTAATATACAAAAGTATATTTTGAAAACTTCGCAAGATTATACTGTGAAAATGACCTTTTCTCCTCTTTGATAGAAGACACGTTATTCGCATAACGTAGCTGAATTTGTAGTGCCTTAAAAGTCCAAAATTGAGTTTTTGGTGTCATTCGAAAGAGAAAACTCTCCTTCTTTTGAAATCACAGCCACGTGTAAATTATTTCATCCAATGATTTTAAATTGAAAAAATATCTGCCGTGCTTGGTTTGCTAATTCCTGTTATGTGAAAAATAAGACTTTCACTATTTTACCAGGTGAAATTTGATTGATTATACTTGCTAATAGATATTTCCATTACTCACGGTAATTAACATTCTTTTATATCGAAATAAGTAAAAATAACAGGTAACTTTAAAAACATATTTATTGCTCTCCTGAAAAATTTGTTAAATGCACATAGCAGGTATTGTAAATTCAGCAACGATATTAATCTCTTTGCCCAAGCTCTTTTCAATGCGTAACACTGCTAATAGTTAGTGCCACCTGTATTTGCTTTTTTTATTTCCTCTCTTTATAGAAAATTATTACGTAATATACACTAATTCTTTCTAGGACGATAAAAGGGCCTTCGTGGAACTGGACTATTGATACTTATGGTGTGAAAAAGAATAT